>JAVJIF010016951.1:0-60613 GCA_038442645.1 Agave tequilana | reverse complement strand
TAACATGTTATTATACATTCATGCTTGGAGTCATGCTTGGATTGATATGTAGTACTAATATGAATTTAAATTAGTTTACATTAGTAAACATAATTTTTTATCATATCTAAAAACATGATAATTAAAAATATGATTTTTATTTTATTAACATGTTAAGAATCATATAAGTTAATAATATGTGCATCTCTTGTTAAGGACTTTGCCCCCCACATAAGTTTGTAGTAGATCGCATTTGTAAAAATATGAATTTGATGGGATTTAAAAAAGAGGTAATTAAGAATAAGATTTTTAACTTGATAACACACTTAGAAATGATTGAGTTTATTATATGTTCACCTAGTGGTTAGTAACTTGAATTCATATGAGTTTCGATGGGTTGGAATGCCTAAAAATGTGATTTTATGAGATATAGGAATACGATGAAATAAAAAATGTGATTTTTAGTTGGTAAAAAAGTTTAAATTAAAGCATATGTTATGTTGATCCCCATGTTATGAATTGCATGTGGTGTGTGCACTGGAAATGGTATGAATTTAATTGTGTAATTTATCGATGCGTATATGTCTTTATGTGGTACCCATTTGTAGTTTGCATATATTATTTATATTGAATTAACATGGAGTATGTATAACTAGCCAATAACTGCAAGAGACATATGGAATATATGTGATGATTTCCTTATATGAATTATTTTGCTCAATGTACTAGTTTTGTGCGGTTAGAAGCATATGCATAGCCTTGTTAATTCGCTATGTTAGACATATCATTTTGGATATTGTTTATTTTGGATTAACATAAACTATATATATTTACCTATAACTGCACGAGATATATGGTATATGCAAGAGAGTTTTCTTATTTGAATTATTCTTTCGACGTACTAGTTTCGTGTGGTTAGAAAATCATATACCATTGTTAACTCATCTTTGTATGTCTTACATCCTGAATAATTGATTGTGAATACCTTGATAGTGGATTTCGAAAGCGAATGGTAGATGTGATGTGTTCATTCGTAGTTGGGGGAGAACGAAAATAATATATTTGATTTTATGATACGTACATAGAATATGTGGATTTTTTGTATGCATTGTGCATGTGTAGTTAATTAGTGATACGTGCATGAAACAAGTGGACTTGAACATGCACTGAGCACGTATATGTAAACATCTGTATGGACGCGTGTGATTTAACTTAATTGTTATATTATTTTCTTTAGTATTGATATATGATTCATATGTACACATTCATAGCATGATGATATTGTATGAAAGTGTTAGTGTCTATACGTAAATGGTCGAATTCACCTGAGGGTAATGACGCTAGTACGCCACTAGTCTTGAGAGTTCATTCTATCGTATCGATCGAATTCACCTGAGGGTGACGATGCTAGTACGCCACTAGCTTTGAAATTTTATTCTCCCGTATCAGTCGAATTCACATGAGGGTGACGATGGTAGTACACCACTAGCCTGAGATTTCATTCTCTCGTATCGGTCGAATTCACCTGGGGGTGATGACGCTAGTACGCCACTAGCCTTGAAATTTTATTCTCTCATAGTGGGTCAGATTCACCTGGGGGTGACTGTGCTAGTACGCCACTAGCCTTGAGATATTACTCTCTCATATTGGTTGAATCACCAATGAAGGCGATGTAGCTTGGATAACAACTAGTTTGTGATTTAGGGGTTATTTCCCACTTGTATTTATTGTTTGCAACATGATATATCTACAGAGAGTGCCTAGTTTGACACTTGGACGATACTTATTATATTTTTTATCTTCATTGTCGATTAGCTGTGTATCATGTATCACACACATACACATTATCATGATTATGCACACTTATATTATGCATTAAATCTACTACTGTACCATGTATTCATTTATTTGTTTTCTTTATATTTCATGATATTTATTGTTTGTCTTCTCGATCTACCACTGAGTCAGCCTCAGGATCATGGTCAGAGGGCAACATTTTTAGGTTGACTTGCTGGCGTTTGACGTCCGTTGATTTGCATCTTTTCAGGTTTTTCACAGGGCATCCAAAAGATGCTGAGTAACGGAGGCTCGAGTAGTCGTTGTCTATTATTTTGATAGGTAGATATAGTGCTCCATAAAAAGTCATTCATTTTGTATATCTATATTCATGTTAATGTAAATATTCGGTTTTAGACTCTGCATCCTTATGTTGGCACCTCTTGTATATGAGACTTGAAACTTTACCCCTAGTGGGATTTCCTTTATATGCCACACAATTTTCCTTCATATGTTAGATATGTATGTTATTGCTTTCTCTTTAGTATATTTGAACTGCTTGAGTTATATATCAAATTATAACAACTCAAAAGTTCACACCCACACTGTAGCTGGTTTGCGGAACTTCGGTCGTTACAAGATATAACTATGATATCATGACAAATAAGCAGACTTCCAATTAACTACTTCATCAAGTAAAATATACATTCAGACATTTCCTGCAAATTCAACTCTGACCTTGGCAGGCTGACCGATAGCTCCTACATATCTTGATGTTGAATAAATGTTTAGAGTAGGCATCCACGTCTTCTCGAAATTGATCACGGCTACCATCTGGGCTGAAATGCACTGAACACGGAAATTGACAGGGTATCTAATTTTTGCTGCACAACAAGGAAACAAACACTCTTTTATCAGTTGCTCTAACAAGATCATCAACTAAAGGATCAAACAGAACTAATGTATCCAAAAAATCATCTAGGATAATGTTACAAGAAGATTATATTGATGATGACCCAGAAATATTGCAATTTTCTTTTTTCACTGGCATTATAACAGCAGACTCCTGGGCAAGATCAATCTGGGCATTACAAATGCATTTTCTTAAAAAAATTTGAAATGGGTAACTACAAGAAATACTAAAACATCAAAACGATCATAAATTTATAATGCAATTAGAAGAATGAAAGAGAGTTGTGAAAAACGTTGAGGGGTCTGATGGAGGGATGGGCATTTGAATGGGGGCGCCAAGCTCTCCATCTTGCTTGCATCAAAAATCTAAGAAAAAAATCGAGTGCTTTGCTGCAGATGCTCTAGCCTCTCGAGCTTACTCTTCTTCCTCTTGTTGTTGGATTGGGCTACGTGTTGCTCATCCATTTCACAAGAGGAGGGAAGAGGATAAGATAAATTGGAACCAAAAAGATTGGCTTTTTAGACCGGGCAGTTCCCCTCAAATAAAACCCGGTTCACTTCCTCTTTTATTTCATTTTCTTTTGTTTTTTATTTTTTTCCTTCTTTTTTCTTCTTCTACTGTTGTTCATATTTTTTTTTCCCTTTTTTGGAGATAATAATAAAGCACAAGAACCGGTTCATTAAATACTGAAAAATGAAACAAAATCTCTAATATGTTAATTAGAGAGGCAGGAATAGCCTTTAGATGCATATGCATGCAACGATTCTAACATAAAAATCAATATTTAGTTAATTATGATTATTACGAATTCTAGAAGATTTGGAGGGTAAATTGACAATTTCAATAATTTAACGAGTATTTTTCTGAACAGAAAAGATTCAGCAGACTATTATCTAAAAACCCAAAACGAAAAGCTTATATCCCATTTCTTTTTTTTTTTTGCATGCATGATCATGATTCATGATTATATGTAACAATCATGAACTATATAACTGACAGCAGACTGGAACAGAGTTTTATGCAGATGGATTCACATTTCAAAATTGAGAGATCAAAATGAAAAGATTTGGTTCCTTTCACTATAATTATACACTGTTCATAACATACATTACAAAATGGTGGAAGAAGAGAAACAAATAGATTTTGATTGGGTGGTTGAAAAGAATACATGCAGCTCATACATTTTTCGGGGTCTGCTGTCAATAAAGATATCGCTGCAAATTCTGAGTTTTCTTCTTGTTTCTGAGTTTTCTGACTGCACAAGATTCAATCTGCCGAATCCTCTCCCTGCTCACACCCATCAGTTCCCCTATCTCCTGCAGTGTCTTCATCCTCCCATCCTCAAGGCCAAACCTCCATCTCACAACCTGCTTCTCCCTCGGATTCAGGCTGTCCAACACTTTGTCAGATCCTGCTTCATTAATTGCTTGACGAGTATCTCATCTGTCGTCAGCGCATCAGGGTCTGCAATCACTTCCTGTAACAGAAACACAAGGAATTAGACCTGCGGCCAGGAACGGAAGGATATAAGTAACAAAGAGGTGGTTGTAGAGCAATATTGAAGGCTTTAGAGTCTGATTGATCCCAGTCTTCTGCTCTATGGATCTGGGAGCTTTAGGGTCAGCATCACGGCTGTGAGCCTCTTCATTGTCAACCCAGTCACCTCTGCAATTTCTTCGTCATCTGGATGCCTTCCGTTCTTACTGTAGAGTTTTCTTGCCTCCCGCACTCGATAAGTTGCCTCAACCATGTGGAACTGTGGACAAAAAAACGATGATAGAAATGTCCGTCAAGAGGAGAGCAGAACCACCACCAGCACAGAGGATTACACTAAATAAAACTTTGACAAAGTTTTCGATAATAGAAAGACTTCTGTTGATTGTCATACTAGCACAAGTGTATGTGCTCAGGGCATTGAGATGGGTAACTCATAATCTTCATATTAGTTTATTTAAGAAAACAAGTAATAAATATAACAACTTTTACAATTTGAGTATGGTATATTAACTCCGATGTCAAGAGAACTACAAAAAGCCAGTTCATGATGACAAACATAAGGATCTAGGTTATGTAAACAGGAAATGACAGTCAACAAATCCCATCTTTTCCTAAGAAGTCCTGATTTCATCAAACTTCAACTTGCCCCGGAACCTAGTTCATGTAAGCCAACCAAACCCTCAACAACTTTCAGCATGTAGGCATTTCAAATTGGATAAAACAACTTTTATAGTCACAACATCTACATAATTTCATTTTCCAAGTCCGGAAAGCTAATCCAAAGTTCAAGGAGTGTCTGCATGATAATTATTCACAGAAAGTTTGAGAATATCTGCATGGTAAGGTACCTGGACAAGATCATCTGATGGCTCTGATTCAGAGCGCCATGGGAATCATCATCATCGTCATCCTCAGACTCTAAAGATGAAAGAGCAAGCATAGGAGAAAGAAGAGATACCATTCACCATCTTCCGTCTCTGAGGATGATAGAGAGAGAGAGAGAGAGAGAGAGAGAGGAGCAGAAGAAGCAAGCATAAGCACAAGAAGAGTCCCCATTTGGAATGAAGCAGAAATTACAACTCTGATTCAGAGCTACATGGAAACTGATATTCTGACTCTGAAGTCGACAGGGAAAAGAAGAGGAGGGCAGAGGGCGAGAGCGAAGAGAAGGAGAGTCGCCATTTTGATAGCCCTGATCCGGGGTCAGCACCATGGCTCGAGAAGACGCTGACATTTGTCAGCATTATACCTTGTCTTGGTCGCGTTGATGTGTGTGTATATTGTCGTCTTATAGAGAAAGTGAATGCTTTTGTAATTGGTTTGATCGGAGCGAAGTCATTCTGCAGAATGATTGTCAATCTGAATTTTGTAGTTGAGAAATTGCTACGGTTTCAGTTTCTTGCCGGGCTGAAAATCTCACCCAAAAAAAAAAAAATTACAAGATTATTTATTTGTTCTGGATGAATGTTTTTCTTTTAAAATTTATCACAGGTATTTTTTAACCCTCGTAATAATCTTCCAAATATATTGTTTTATTTTAAGCTAAATTCTTGAATTTAATCAAAATCGATCAAAGAGATATTTTCTCACGTAACTTATTTACGAATTTTGTCTATTATCAGTCTGTCTGTTTGTCCGTCATCAAACAAGCAAAAAAAAAAAAAAAAAAAAAAAAATTCTCTCGGGTCTCCGCTCCTCCTCGAGTTGGTTTCACCGTCAACGTGCCAGGTGTACTTCATTTGAATTTCGGGGGCTAATATGCAAATAGAAAGTAATAATGGATTTAATGTAAATTTATCTTTTAAACCCAGCCAACACTTGTGAAAAAAAAAAAAAAAAAATAGAAAAAGCAAAAGACCGCGCTTCTACCATAACTTCCGCTCCCCCCCCCCCTCCCTCTGCGCGATCGCAGCGATGTCTAGGGTTTTCCAAAGGTGCCGTGTTCTGATGGCGGCCACCAGGTCCGCTGCGGCCAAGGCCGCCGCCACCGCCACGGAGAAGCCGAAGAGCAGAGGGATCATGAAGCCCCTCCCCGTCTCACCGGCGCTGAGGAAGTTCGTCGGAGCTCCGGAGATTTCCCGCCCCCAGGCAACGAAGAAGATCTGGGACCACATCAAGGCAAACCAACTCCAGGTATAATAACGTCTTCACCCATCATTTAACCGAACATTTCTAGGGTTTTTAGGGTTTAGGGTTTTTCTTCCATGAATCCAATCTTTTTGCTGCTATGCAATAGACGATTTTTTACGAAATGTAATTGGTACCTGTGAAGTTTCTAGGGTTTAGGGTTTCTGGATTATGTGAATAGCTAATTTGTGTGTTTTTATTTTTTTTTTTTTTTGCTGTTTGTTAGAGTACTATTAGGATCAGAATATAATACATATTGTATTAAGATTGCATTAGAGTAGTATTAATATTAGAATACAATACCTATTGGATTAGGATTGTATTAGGAGTATGATTTCCTTATCAATTGTATCTTTATATATATTTGGGCATTGCCCTTATCAATAATAACAATTCAATTTTTCGCTTTCCCAACTATGGTAACATGGTATCAGAGCCTACTCTCAAAAACATTCTCTGTTGATCGAACTGCACTTGAGCGGCTGCGCTCACATAGCACATGACTAGCGCCAGGCCACTTCTTAAAGCCTTGTGAGTTGTCAGATGTTTCTAGCATCGGGCCACTCTCCGTCACTAGCATCATCAAAGTTTTCTTCAACTTTGTACATCATCATCAATTCACCGCGACTGCCATCACCATGCATGGTTTCCCGCTTCGCCCGCCAAGCTCGTCCGCGCACTTGACCTCTGCAGCTGCGAGATCCATGCGTTGATCTCACAATCTTACTTAAAATTCCAGTTGGAAACTAATTTTGATAAGTTGTCTTCATGTGGGTCACAATATGGTTCAATCAAATTAGCTGGATACAACCGTGTCCCATCTCCAAGCGCGAGTTGAACTTTAAATTCGTCTCCAATTCTGACTTGGAATCACCAGGATCAATCAAGCTATTGTGATCAACAATTACGACTTCTTGTCGTCGCACGATCCTGCGGAACATCCCGACTGTCAATCGTGAGTCGGTCTTCTTCATGATGGTCGTCTTCTACTACCATTCTACTAGCTGCACTGGTTCGAATTCGTCTAATAGCGGGCATCACGAGATTCTACTAGCTACACTGGTCTGAATGCGTCTACTAGCAGTCATCATCAGATTCTACTACTCGCTACACTGGTCTGAGTATCTACCGACGGACATCACTGGTCTACTGAGTCGATCATATCTCTCTATTAGCTTATTAAATTGTTCTTTTTCTTTGAACTTATTTTTAGAACTTTTATTTTAATTTTTTTATTGTTTTATTTTTTGGGCAATTATAATTTTTTAACATTTTTTGGTCATACTCATGATGTTTACCCACCATGAGTTTGAGGGGGGGTTAGAGTAATATTAGGATTAGAATACAATACCTATTGTATTAGGATTGTATTAGAGTAGTATTAGGATTAGAATACTATACCTATTGGATTAAGATTGTATTAGGAGTGTGATTTTCTTATTAATTGTATCTCTATATATATTTGGACATTGCCCTCATCAATAATAACAATTCAGTTTTTCCTTTCTCAACTATTGTAACACCGTTATAATGTGTCATCTTTTTTTCTGTAGAGGTTATTAAATATTCTCATTTGTTAAGAATCATAATCTTCTTTACTTGCTTTTGGTTCATTTTTTTTTTTTTCAATTTAAAGGTAGTAAATTCAAGTAGATGCTTTGTGGTTGATTGAGTTTATCATCTACCTCCTCCTCCTCCTCCTCTTCATATGTGAGCGTGTCTTCATGTGTGAGTGTGTCGGTGTGCGTGGGGGATCTTGCATAAGCTTGGAGTGTGTTACTTGAAAGAGGAAATGCGAATGCAAGTGGCTCTAATTTTCAGAGGTGAATAAGAAGACCTGGAGTTTATTGTTCAAGCATGTGATTTTGCCTTCTATTTTAGTTTTGTAATCTATTAGGTGGTATGAACTAGCATTAATCAGTGAATAGAACTTCATGAAAGTTAATCTGAACTAGAATGTATTATGTGTGTGTCAATGTTCTATTAAATACAATTTTTAATGTAGGAATGTTTAACACACATGAATTGTCTCAATTCAAAATTTACGCGTCGAAATGAGAGGAATACTTGTCACGTCGAGAAGAAGTCAGCTCATTGAAAATATTGCTTTTGAGTTTTATGGGTTGTAGTTTGAGACAGTATGGCAGGTTTACATGGTTTAGGTATCAAATTTGGCTGAAGTTTTGCATATTGTAGTAAGTATTTATTTAGAATTGGGCAATAGGGTTGCGGTTATGATTTTGATAAGGCACACCTTAGGCAGATATGATGTCCAATCAGATTATGTGCAAGTTGGACAGCGTATTGGTCATGAGTTTGCTTGGCGTACAGTTTCAGGTATGAAATTTTGCTTGAGATCTATACTTGTCGATTGGGTTTTAAAGTTTCAGTTGAATTTGATGCATATTTTGTGTCAGTTGCTGTATTTGGTACACTAAATTCTTCTTAAATTTTCTTCCACTAGAATTTTTTTTATCTTACCCAAAGTATATTCAGCCAATGATTTGGGTGGTAGTGTTACATAGAAGTTATGATGCAGACATCTATTCAAGATGAAAGAGCTGAAAAGATGAATCAAGAAGTCCCAGTCCAAGTTGAAGTCGTAGTAGGATTTGAATTTTTTCTTTCTTTATTTTTTTAGTTTCTTTATTTTGGTATTTTGAGTTTCTAAATTTTGGGATTGTAATTCTATTCAGATTAGGAGTTTGAGTTGGACTCAATTTTATAAAAGCCTATATAAAGATCCTATTGTACCAACAATGAGCAATAAAAAATTTTGATAAATTTTATTGTGTGAGATTTAACTTCTCTCATATTGTTTAGGATTATTTCCTAACCTTCTTCAAATAAACCCTAATCTAATTTCTTCTTCGTATTCCTTTGACATGCAAACAAATCCTAAAAAAAATCAACAATTATTTTCTCCCTCTCTACAAAAAGCCATCAGCAGCAAACGCCAACTCTTTGTTCTTCTTGTCTTCTTTTACAGTCCATCCAAAAGAACCCAAGAAAACCTCCAACAACTCACTGATCTCATCTCCTCAACAAAACCAACCTAGAAAACAGACGTGCAGCCCGAGGTCGACCACCGATTGACATATGGGATAGGATGAAAGAAGAGCTAGAAACAAAGTATGTGCCACCTTCGTTTAGTGCTCGTCTCATGGACAATTGGCACAAGCATAGTCAGGGTAACAAATCTGCAAAGCAGTATGTCGAGAAATTCGATGAATTCCTCATCAGATGTAGTATCCTCCATAAGGAAGGTGAAACTCAAATTCTTTCTAGATTCAGAATCGGTCTTAGAGATGATCTACAAATGAACTATTAGTTAGAGTAGTCACCGAGTTAGAGGCAACATATGTCTTAGTTCAAGATTTAGATTCCACTAGGACCAATCACCCTTCCAAGAGTCATGATTATAAAGCATCAATGTCTAAACCTTCTCCATCTTCCCAACCCCATAGGTTTAGTACCCAAACCCCTTCACATAGAGATGGCATCAAGGGTAAGAGTCTTGAACAGGACAACAGAAACATGGGCCCTGATTCCTCCAGAGTTAGTTTTACAAAAGTGCTATAAATGCTAAGGTTATGGACATTTAGCCGCCAGTTGTCCTAGTCTTGTCAAAATCACCATAATAGATGGAACACCCACCGAAGCCACTGAGTCAGATTTTGATGAGTATCTATCACCCAGATGTTGAACTGATGACGAGTCATCAGGCGATGATGTTAGTCTCAACTGCATTATGCCAACGCCGCTACCCATTTGTCTGTCGTCAAGTATGTTTCCTCTCCACCGGCAGAAAAAATCGATTGGAGAAGAACTGCGACCTTTTACATATTCACCAAGATTGGAGACAAGAGTTGTAAGGTAATTTTGGACAGTGAAAGTTGTATTAATGCAATATCATCCAGGCTGTATGAAAATCTTGGATTAGAGATTATATCCCACCTCTACCTATTTAAAAGTGTTTTGGATTGATTCCACAGCACTTGAGGTCAAACAGCGATGTCTTATTCCTGTTAGTTTCAATCATTATAAAGACAAGATTTGGTGTGATGTAATCACCATGAATATGGGTCAAGTTATACTAGGTATATCATGGTTGTTTGACAGAAATGTCACCATTTACAGTTGATCCAATATGTGTCCATTTGAGCATAAGGGTAAACAGATTAAGCTACTACCCTTGAGACCCAAGATTGGACAGCCCTCGCAAACGTCCACTTTGGCTTTGCTACCAACTCCACCCTCTCCACTTCTCATGCTACTGTTCCTTCTCTATCTCCTACTAATCATACATACTATGCCCGCAAATCACTTTCTCCCTTACTACCGATACCATCTCACTATAAAACATTCGAGTCTGTGCCTACATTTGCATCACATAAATACGTGTACAAACTACACAAAGAGATCAGTGATAAAAGTAAATGGAGCAATGTGAAGCCTACTCTTCGAGCTGACGATAGAAAAATATTTAAAACTTTTAATGTAGGCGACTATGTTATGGATCAGATTTATCCGAAACAGTTTCTTTCAGGAGCTGTTAAAATGTTGCATGTTCGTAGTGCTGGGCCTCTTGAATAAACTGAATTGTAATACTTCTGTTATAGATCTTCCTAGAAATTATGACATTAGTTGTACTTTCAATGTTAATGATCTAGTGGATTATAAGGGTTTTGATTGTAGCTCCTTGATTGTTGAGCCTTCCCCTAAGCTATTTTTGAGAGACCCCATTTACCCCTCCCAGATACTCATCCCATTACAGCAAAGGCGATTGATAAAATTTTAGAGGATGAGACTATCACTATCAAAACTGGTGGAACTCACAATTAACCGCTGTAAAAGAAAAATACTGATTGTTGATTCATGGCTAGATCGAGGTGATTTGCAAAGGATTGATCTAGTGCAGCATGGGAGACCTAATCCATCGAAACTCGACTTTGTCGAGTTTTCTCCGACCCGGAGAGAATGATGCAGACATTTATTCAAGATGAAAGAGTCAAAAAGGTGAATCTAAGAAGTCCCAGTTCAAGTTGAAGTCGTAGTAGGATTTAGATTTTTTCTTTCTTTATTTTTTTAGTTTCTTATTTTGGTATTTTGAGTTTTTAAATTTTGGGATTGTAATTCTATTTAGATTAGGAGTTTGAGTTAGACTCAATTTTGTAAAAGCCTATATAAAGGCCCTATTGTACCAACAATGAGTAATGAAGAATTTTGATAAATTTTATTGTGTGAGATTTAACTTCTCTCATATTGTTTAGGATTACTTTCTAACCTCCTTCAAATAAACCTTAATCTAATTTTTCTTCTTATTTCTTTCACATGCAAACAAATTCTAGAAAAAAAATCAACAATTATTTTCTCTCTCTCCACAAAAAGCCATCAACAACAAATACTAAGTCTTTGTTCTTCTTGTCTTCTTCTACAATTCATTCAAAAGAACCCAAGAAAACCTCTAACAACCCACTGATCTTTTCTCCTCCCACAAAACCAACGCCGCCACCTTCGAGGGATGCAACATCACAATCAGCACCATCTCCAGCATCATCCTATTGCTTCAAAGAAGGAAGAAGACACAAGCTTCAATTCGGATCCAGACCCATTATAAAAACAAACTCGTTAGCGACCCACTTCATTTTTGGGCCGTAACTTTCACATCTGAGCTCTGTTTCAGGTGATCTTGGTACCGTTACGAATGGGCGAAGAGCTCTATGCATCAGTACCAACTACAGGTCCTAGATATTTCTGTAATCAACAGGAGATAAATTTTCTTAACACGGTCTATTTATTTGTGGGTTGATAACTATCATTTAATATTTTATGAAGTTAATCTGTTGTCGCTATATTGTGAGTTCGTGTGCATCTGCTACTTTGTATTTGCTGATCATAGTATTGATTATACAAGTTTTGCCATCGTAGCTGGTAATTGTATCAGTATATTTTAGATTTCAAGGTACCATTGTTATTGCGCATTTTGTTAAATCCATCATCCTATATTATTTGTTTTAATTATTTTCCTATCCAATATCGTAATAGTTGGTGAAACGTAGCAAAATTTATCATATCACTGATTTCTGATTCACTCGCATACCCCGTTTCACATCAAGTTAGCTCCTCGAGTAGACGCCTTGATGATTCAACTTGTTTGTTTATGAGTGTATTAGTGATTCAAGTTGGTAAGATTAAGCACCTGTTTCAAACTTCATTTCTTCAGCTTTTCTCTCATATGTTATTTGTTTTCATGCTTTACATTCGTATGAACTTTGATCGCTATAATGGTATAGACTCTAGAGTCATGATGAAACTGAGTACATTTTATTATGTTTTCTCTGGGGGGAATCATAACTGTATTCTGGACACAGATTTTGTTTAACATGTTTGGAAACTAATCTATGTATTAAACAATGCCAAAGAAGTTTTGTTACAAATTTTGAGGGTGATGAGCTTTTTCTTTAATGGAGTTCCCCTCCTTTTTCCTTAGATCTTCTTCAATCCCAATTTGTATCTTCCCATAGCACAATTTATTATAGCATTTAGATGGTATTGTCCATTATTTTATTTTATTTTTTCTACATGTGCTACTTGTTTGCCAAACATCTTATTTGTTAAAAAGTAAAAAAAAAAATGCAAGGGCTAATGGCTCTGCTTTTTGGATTTTATTTATTAAAGTAGAGCAAGTGAAATAATCTGCTGGTTGTGATATTGTTGAATATCCTTTTTAACATTTAAGATATTTTAGGTACATGCTGGAGTTACTATTAGGACACATTAGGCTTAATGCATTCCATGTTCTTTGTAGTTTTAGCCTTTTAGGTTTGGACAGTTTTTTGCATTTAATATATGTAGGTTTTTTTTTTTCCTTTTGGCAGTTCCTGTGTTTTGTCCTTCTTTGGGCGTGATTAATTTGTTGTTGTTGTTAATGTTTTGGTCCGATTAAAAACTATGGGAGGTGCACTTAGACCTGGCTCGATGATCAGTTCTTTTGGTGGGTTTTTCAGTTATTTTTATTTTATTTAGGTAAGTCTTTTTTTTGGGTTTTTTTTTTTTGGTGGGGGGGGGGGGGGGGGGGGGTTTGGGTGATGAGAAAAATGATGGAATAATTCATGTTGATGGCGAAGAATACCTAAATATTCATTTTTACTGCAGAGAATCATTCATTCATCATGATTAGCAAAAAAAAAAAAAAATTCTTCTTTAAAATAGAAATGAAACTAGTTATTTGAAGTGGAGAAGCACATAGTTAATGGTATTTTTACTAAATGGATACAAGACATTTTATGGGTCAGAATGCTTGTTAATTAATAAATGTAAATTTCAAAAAGAAAAATAATGTAGATGCATTGAGAACATTGAGACGGATGAACCAAGTTTTGCTAAAAAGATAAATTAAAAATGAGTGCATTTGTAAAAAGGATAGATTCAATTGATTGACAAGGTAGGGCAGGATTGTTTGGACATGTGCAATGGAAGTTGGTGAGTGCACAAGAGCTATACCATCATTTTTGTTACTGGACAAGGTTTCTGCCCGAGTGGATCTGGATTGAGAAAAGAATAGGTTGGTAATTTGTCATAGAGCCAAATTGTGGAAACGAATTCATGTTGCCAATCCTAAACATGGGATTGAAGGTTTTGTTGTTAGTGGTGATCGTGTTGCAATATGTCAAAAGGTTTATTTTGTTGGCTGGACGATGACTCACTGAAAGTGCTTTTAAATATTGTATCTCATTATGTGTTTTTTGACACTTGCCAAATTTTTATACTAGAAGTATCAGAATTATGTTTATGTAATTATTGTAGTGTTTTAAATTTATGAGATATCATGTTTTGTTACTTTCGTGCCATGTTACAACAACAGTAGTTGGTGAAAACCAATTAAGAAGGGGCAAAATGGCCGCACGAGCTTGATCAACTTTGGACATTTTGTTGTTTCACCAATGGGTTAGCTGACATATCTTCGAGGGGACATAGGCTACGTGTGAAGTTGAACTTGCTGCATTTTATTCTGTGATTTTCACTATACATTTGTCGGATGGAAACGTTAGTGAGCTAGGATTCTTTGAATGTATTACTAGTATACACTGATACTGTTTGTACCTTCAAGTATGCTTTTGTATTTCGATCTCAGTTGGTGTAGGTATATTCTTTCCTGGTGGTGATAGAAGAACCATTTCACGTCACTGTTTTTTTTCCCCCCTTCTGTGCATGACTGTTTCACTGTGACTGAAATCTTTAGTAGCAAGTTCCTCACACTATATTGTAGGTTAGGTGAAAAAGGCAATTCTTTAGCAATAAACAATTGTAGACTGGTTATCATTATGGCATGCTAACATGTCTATATTAGCAAACTCACCTTGGTTATTAGATATTTTATGTAGATCTAGAGTGGAGAAGTTTTAGGTACTTAACAATTATCTTAGCATATGTAAACTGAGGACATGTTCTGTACTAAAGCCTGGCCACTTGTAGAGGAAGTCACTTGACAACGTTTTATGCCCATTTAGTGACTTTGTTACTTATAGATATAAATATGTGCAGTTAATATTTTTAAAGTTCATGATACTCGTCGTTTCTTATTTAAACAAGAATCAAAGAATCTGAACATTCTAAAACCATTTTTACAATTTGTGGTAAACATATTTTTGTTTAATATGTTATCCTGTCTTAACTTCATGTATTTTGCAAGTGCAGAACCCACTAAACAAGAAGGAAATTTTCTGTGATGATGTGCTGAAGTCTATCTTTGAAGGGAGAGAGAAGGTTGGGATGCTGGAAATTGCAAGTCTGCTGAAACCTCATTTCCTGGATAAGTGATCTTACAACAGAAATCTGGATGTATCTGGGGGTTGGTTGCTCTTTGGTTTATCAGTGATCAGTTGTCGCAGCTAATGTTTTACCTTTTGGAAAGAACTTAGTGCGCAGGTGCACAGAATGAGATGCACAAAATCTGTATAAAGAACCTGTTTTGGCCTGTGATCTGTTCTCTCTGTGACGCGTTTGCATTTAACTAATGTACTTAGTTCTCTCAAATAGTTTTGGGCTTGTGCATGGTGCACTTCTAACATCAAAATCAGGATATTGTTGTCATCTAAGCTTGTCTGTGAATATTATTGATTCGACCTACTATTAGCGAGTATGTGGAAGCTTACTGTAGGTTCCAGGAAATTGTTTTGTGGCGCAAGCATGTTACGTCGGTATCTTATCATAAAGGAATGTAGTCCATTCAGTTATTATTTACTGTGCCTGATTGGATTCTTTGTTTAAGTGGTACTTCTATTGTTTAATTGAATATATAAAAACATGGATTCCTGTTGTTTTCATCACATTGCACTGTTTTGTGAACAAATTTCTTTCTGATTATATTTTACTCCAATTATCTGGGTGCAAGACTAAATGCTATCCATTATGGTACTATGCCAATCACAGGAAAAGTATACACTATACATTGAATAAAATTGTGATCTGCAGATTCAACCCATATTCTTGTCTTGCAACTGTGCATATCATGAAAGTGCTTAATTCTGGATACACTGTTGGCTCTCACTTCAAGCTTAGAGCTATTATGTCTCGTACTATAGTTGAAAAAAATGAGTTTATATCTCACGTACCGTATGCCAGTGTAGTGGGTCGTTTAATGTATGTTGTGGTGTATATAAGGCCTGTTTGTCACAAGTCGTCACCATGGTTAGTACGTACATGCAGGATCCAATAAGGGTCATTAGGAGGTTGTGAAGTGGATTCTACAGTATATAGATACTTGATTGGTATTTGAGAAGGATACCAATGGTAAGCAAAAGTGTACGGTTATGTTGACTTCGATTATGTGGGAAACCTTGACAAACACTAGTTTATGACGGAGTATGTCTTTATATTGTCCAAGCTTCGATGAGTTTGCGCTCGACTTTACAATCTATTGTCGCTTTGTCGATAACAACAGCTGAGTATATGGCAATGACAGAGACAATAAATGAGGGCATTTGACTTCAAGGATTGCTTGATGATTTTGAGATCGAACAGGATCATTTGAAAACAATTATGCTAGCATGTGTGATATCTATTTAGCGAAGAAGCAGATCTATCATGCACGGATGAAGCAGATTGACGTCAGTTTTCACTTTGTTAGAGAGATTCTTGAAAAAGGTGATCTAGTGCTCGCCAAGTCCCTTGAAATTGACATATTAGATTACAGTACCTATTTCATATTTCATTTTATGTGCCTTTCAACTGTATCCGGATGCATTTGTTCATTACTTCATGTTGTAAAAATTACAAAGAAATCTTTAAAAATTGAAAAGAAACAAGATTGCATCCATTTTATTTTTATGTTTTTCCTGTGATTATATGTTTGTCTATTGACATAAAAGAATTAAAATGCCAAGTTAGCCTCTCCGCTTTTCAATTAAGACTACATCTCAAACACAGTATTAGAAGAATAGGATAGCTCATCCAGCCCTTTGATCCACAATTAAATAAAAAGAATAGATAAAGACACATAGTTAAACATAATCAAAATTGTTAACTTGAATTTGTTTACTTTTGGAGTCTTGCACATTGCAATGGGAGCATAGAGATTAAATTGGTAATATTTCATGCCACTTATTTTTCTTTTAAATTTTCTTTCTATAACTATAACAAATAGAATGTTCCAATAATTTTTAAAAAAAAAAAAAAATACCATGCATTAAATGTCCACAAAATTCATACACCATCTTAGAAATAATCTAGTAAGAATGTAGATAAATCTCTACATACATTTGAATAAAATGGCGAGAATGATGAAGAGACATCGACCATGGTCATGGGACCCTTATTCTCTGGGCTCTAACAGTACTGATTTCAACATTATGCCGATTTGAGGGACCTGAAGGCGGTATCGGGACACCCTTGGAAAATAATTTGAATGGCGTAGGTCCATCGATTTTATCAGGGAAATGGTTGTAGCTTTGAGCTGAATTGGTGGCTACCAGGATTCGTGTCTTCTCGCCATTACATGCAAAGAGGGAGATGGTGAGTGGTAAGAGAACAAGGAGGGTGAATGATAGCTTAGAAGCCATAAAACTATATGAATGTGTGTGTGTGTGTGTGTTTGTGTGGGGAGGGGGGGGGGGGGGGGGGGGGGGGGGGGGGGTTGTGAACTGATGATTCAGAGAGAGTTATTGAGGGGAACCAGCTATCTAGCAGTTCAAAGTTCATATAAATAGAGAAGCAAAGTAGTAATGCCCTCTCTTAGTCCTCACATATGTTAGTGTGGAACATGATGTCAGCTTTTTCAGAGAGATCTTGTGGGGGTATTTCTTTATTGATTTGACATATGGTTACTATGATTGGTCAATCACAATCTACAGAGAATTTATATAGGTTTATACTGTTCCTCATGCTATCATTCATCCCTTATTTTTCTGTCCTTTTTGTTCAGAAAGCCCCAGTCCTTTTGAGTTTCAAAGAGAGTTTTTTGAACCCTGCCTCAGAAAATAACATCCTAATCCTGCCTCTTTCCCTGTGTTCAGGTACACTGGGGCTTGGACAGGATTGAGGAAGAAAAGGGCCAAAATAGGCTACACCACTTGTGCAACTGAACTGTTATGCTTGCTTCCAGAAAGAGAGAACTGTTTCAGTCTGGGGCCGTTTGTTTCGCGTAAAACTCCGTAATTCGTAAATGACTTACTACTCAGTTACAACTACGGCGTTTGTTGGACCGTAATTCGTAAAAGACTTACGTAACTCAACTAACACTCACTTGCAACCCAGTTACCACTCACTTACAGCCCAGTTACAGTTAATTTTGTGGTCATACAAATTTGTAATATTTTTTATATTAATATTAAAAAAAATTTAATATTTAACTTTTTTAATATTTATTTGCAGTATTAAAACTTTTTAAATAACCAAATAGTTAATTTTGTGGTCAACTTTTTCACTTACGACTTATACATTAGAACAACCAAACACCGTAAAGTACAATACACTTTCCCACATTACAATTTTATATTACCAACCAAACACCGTAAAATTTACATACATGTAACTCATTTACAATTGTAAAAGACTTTACCAATTATAACTACGAATTACGGTCAGTTACGACAACCAAACAGGCTAATGACACTTGGAAATATGCAGGCAGGGAGCCACATTTAATTCTCTCCTTTTATGTGTTTTATTCATGAATAAAGTGCCTAATGCATTTACTCTTTAACTGAATAAATTAATGCATGCCTAACACAATGTAAGTCCAGACAAATTGAAGGGCTTCAAGCCCAATGCTAATCCTCTGATAGAAACATGTTTCAGTTATTTCTTACTTGAGCACTCAAGGTACGACTAATTATCAGACTCAAAATAACCAATTTGAATTAGAAATGTACTTATTGAGGATCACGTCGACCTCAGTGTCATGTGATAAGTGTAGATGTGTAGAGCTCTCATTTATGAATAACACTTCAAAATCAACTGAAACGGATGCCAGATGTAGAAGTTACGGACTAAAAACAAATGCAATGCTCTTAACGGGTCTGTTTTGTTACTGTAGCATCCGGGTCGGGTGCACTGTAGTACACGGTTAAAGTAACTTAAACCCAATAGCTTCAGTTGTGGATGCGGGTTCGGGTCGAATCTTCCTTCTTGAAAATAGAATCCAATCAAGGATTCAAATTGCAGTAGCAGCAAGTAATCGTTGTTGGCGTCGGCGAGGTGGTTCATTGTCAGAGTGACATCGGCAACGTGGCGGGGAATCCAGGCGGCAATGGCGTTGGGCAGCAGCGATCTAATTAGACAGCGGCAAGGTGGCAGAGAGAGATGAAGTTGCAGGGGATGGTGAGCTCGGCATTGCCTATGTCGTCGTCGAAGGTCGAGCAACTACTTGGCATCGGCGACGGTGCTCGGCGGGGGCCGAGATTGAGGCGAGGCATGGGCGGGGCCGAGTTGCAGTCGATGACGATGACGAGGACGTTGGGGTTGAGGCTGCAGATAAGAAAGAGAGAAGATGGGTCTTTGGTTGGTGTTGTTGTAGTCATGAGGGAGCTGGGGATTGGTGGGATCTGGCACACATGTGCGAGGACAAGAGGGAAGAGAGAAAAAGAAAAGAAAGGTTTTCTTCTTTTTTTTTCTTTTTTTTTTATATATTTTGTAGGAGTTTTTTTTTCCTTTTATGAAATAGAAAGAGAATTTTGAGAAGGAGAGAGGAGAGAGGTAGAGAGGGGATAGGCTAGTTAGGACACCATACTCTGAACATTAGTAAGGTTAGAGTTGATCCGAAACTAGGGGACAAATAAATTAAACACTGATATTTTTACAAGGTTAGTTCACATTAAAGAAATTATTAGTGAGCCAACAAGAAAAAATATTTAGCAGCTACAATATATAAAATTTCTAATAGTACGCAGATATTTTCATGAATACTTCGTACATATTTTGGAATATACTTTTACATTCATTATTTGCTAAGGAGGTTGAAAATGAGGCTGAAAAACTTTTTCTGGAATTTTATTTCATTTGTGGTAATACAATATGTATTGTATTATGACTAGGATGCCGGTTTAAATATTCTGACAGATAAGATATAAGTAATATGATTTTTCTTCTTCTCTGATCAATAATTTAGTTGATTCTCTTAAAAATATTTTGGTTCCCTCTTTTATTTTGATAGATCACAACACCAATCTATATATTTGGTTTGCAATGACAAGAAACAAAAAGCATCAGCATCAAACTGGTCCAGTAAAGCAAAAGTACTGGTGAGGGGTAAAAGATGCAGTGGAGCACAACAACAAGAGCATACAAACAAGAGCAGGAAAGTACACAAAAGACCAACCCCCAGCCACTGTCCTGACCTCCCTTTTCCTTTCACAACCCTACAGTAGAAATATATCCATATCTGAGAAGCTGTTGCCTCCATGAGAAAAGGATTTGAAAAGTACAATACCATGCAATGATCAAGATCATGTGTCTCAAAAGCCTATAGGGAAAAAAGATCAAGTCACAGACTCACAGGCAGCCCCAAGACAGGGACAAAGCCACTAGATCTCATGGGCCTTTCACTTAGGACATCAGTGGTTCATCTAACTCAGAATCAATGCTGGGGGGAGATCCTTTCAATTAGGCACACTCAGACTATCCAGCTTCCAGATACCTAATCTGACGAAGACAGTCTAAGATGGCTTTCTAATGTCTCACTGGTTCTAACAATCTGGCCTAATTTCTTACTGCTTCATATTATTTAGGATTCATTATTTGGGCTGAAAGTAATTTGTGTGGGTCAAGTTATCTTGCTTAACTTGCACATACATCTTGCTTTTAATGGTTTAGTTGGGATCTGAAAGTTGACCTTCTATTTTGTCTGCTAAGACTGAGAATTCAATTCTTAGTTCAAGCTTCGCATGCCTGAATTATTTCTATTGCTCAAAAACAAGAAAGAATTGGACCAGAACAGTTTTAGGAATGTGATCAGAGAGCCCATGATACTATAATAAAAGAAAGGCTTCTACAATATAAGTTTGATTTTGCTAATTAATGTCGATATTGTAGTGTCTTGTGTTGGACTGTCATCAAGCTGAGTCACAATGTAATCGGCAGCTTTTGGAGATTATAAGATTCAAAGCGTGAAAAACTTTATTGTGTTTATAAAAGGTCAAACATGTTGTTTATTTATATAAAAAAAGTGAATAAAAATAAAAGTTCACACGTGTTCTTTTAAGATTTAACTGATAATTTTGACAAGATTGCCAAAACCTGATAATTGTTGATAAATGATTAAGGCTCAAAGAGAGCTGCCAAACCTGGCAGTCAAACTATCCTTGTGACTTCTTCATTGTTATTCTTATGTGCTTCTAGTTTAGAGATAACTTCCTTTTGTACCTAAACAGACCTAAAAGTTAGTGAAACTATAATTTAAAAAGATGTAAGAAGAAGAGAAGTGGAGAACAGAAATCTGGAACCAATATAGTCCATCCCAAAATGAATAATCCCATGTTGAGTGTGAGTTAGATGGTTCTCAAATATATAATAATTTCTAAAGATTCAAGCATAGCCAGTGTTTTAAATATCGGTATATACCAGTCGGCAAAATTACATGCCGGATACCGAATACTGAATACTGAGTGATATATCGCGATATGATACTAAATACCGGACGTCATATCGAATGTCATACCGGATAAAGAATATACATGTGTTTGTCTATATAAATCATATGAAACTACTTAAAGTAAGTTTATAGCCATAGACTCATAGGGTAATACTTACCATCTGTAGAAACTCCTCAAATGCATTTGTAAAAACTCCTCAAATACATCACGTGGTGATATATTGAATATTTTCATCTCGGATATACGCTCATATATATTTGCCACATAGCGATATATCGGCCGATGTCGGTCCACAATGATATACGATAAAATTTTACACTTATGATATAATTTTAGATAAAATACCGGTATCTCGGCTGTTATACTCGGTCGAGATTTAAAACAGCGAGCATAGCTAGAATTTTTGAGAGAAAAATCATGAGAAAACTTCATAATTAGGTGTCTTTCCGTGAGAGTAAATACTAGAATGGGTGTCTTTATGAGAATTTTCTCCATGGGGCTATACGAATGGTATTAGAGCTAACACCATATAAAAGTGTGTAGGAGCAACGTGCCACCTTTAGTTAAGTGTTATATGGAGCAAAATATCATGCAGAGTTAAGTGTCATACAAAGTTAAGTACAATGCAATATACTTGCAGAATCCATGGGGCAATTGCCACATGAAACAAAAGTGCCAAGTGACATAGGAATATAACGGTGACCACATCTAGAATCCATGGATGTAATTAATCATGCTCGGACGAGGTAGCTAGCATTTTTTTAAGGAGGAACCACAGAAAAACCTCCATAATTAAGCATTCTTGGGTGAGGTAAATGTAGAATATTATTAGGATGGGTGATCATTACAGAAATCCTCACTCGGGGCATGACTTTATTGATTGGTTGCAACATTTGAGAAGTCCTATGATAATATTGGTGTCATGTCTAAGAATGGTCGCGACATCAGACAAGTCCCAGGCTAATTTTAGGATGGGCGAACCTCCAGAAATCTTCACTCGGGGTGTGACATCTCTCCAGGGGAGGGGGAAAAAACCCTCTATTGTTAAGAGTGTTTGGGCAAAGAGTACTACCAATAAGGGTGATCCTCAGGATGTCTTCGCCCGGGGTTTGAAATCTCTAGGGGAGATAAGACTTTATTGATTAGTTGCAACATTTAAAGCTAAGGATCAGCAAGCACCAGAAGCTCTTGGAGTTCAAAACAAACAGACATCAAGTTTGATCAGGATGTATTCTATTTCTGTTCTCCAGGTTTACATGAACCCGTTAAATTATCAAGCAGAAAACTCATATTATCTATCAAATAATCATGCTTCTACCTTTTAATAGCTGCAAGAGGTTCCATGGCCTCTTAAAGTGGAACTTATTGATATTTTTAACAATTTTTACATTGAATCATGGGTAGACTATGATGCTTATTGCTGCATCTTGTGTTACATAAAGAAGCTTATATCAGTGCAGCAGATATAAGAAGTATTTTTTTCCCCTCATCTTCCAGATGTAATCTAATTACAATAGTCCACTGTACATTCCTAACAAAGGCTGATGTAACTACCTCAAACACGAAGGTGGATAACAATCTTGAGTCATAGTCAACTTGTAACAATGGCAATCTTTTGAAAATTGTTTCAATGAGCAAAATTCTTGGTTTCTTTTCTGAAGGTTAGACTAGTTCTTCTCAAGACCCAATAATAATATTGACAAAAAATCTGAACAGCAAAAACGTTAAAGTCCATGTTTTCCAGTCCCACCAAACTTTATTATGACTTCTCTTTTATTATCTTTTCTGGCAAAAAACAACAGAAAAAGGAAAATCCTTGAACCAGTATGGTCGTCTGCGCCATGTCACATAAGCTATCGCTGTTGAACAATATTTTCCCTATAGTATATACTCTTTTTCTGTCTCTTTCTCATTTTTACAAAAAATCACAATCCATTAGATTTGCCTTTCTTCTTTTATGACATATTGTTAACTTGTGAGTTATGTTCTGTCTTCAGAGTGAATGTGACGGGCAATCCATCATGCGGTAGAGCGAAAGGCGAAAACTGAATTCCACCCCGTGTGCCTGATACTGACCACCTGAAAGTTTCCACAAGACATCATCAGAAGAGAGGTAGCAATTCAATTTCAGCAACTTCTAGATTTCTAGGCACGCGCAAATATCCTTATTGGTGTAGGATTTATGGTGTTTGGAGCAGCGAGTTGAGAGCTAGAGATGGAGAGCAAAATACTGAGAAGGTGGAGATGATGCAGCTGTTGGTTATTACTTGTACCTGTATTTTGTTGTCAGGTGATGGAGGAGAACCAACACCTCCAGCCTTGCTAGCTCGTTACCAGGGCACGAGTGCGCCCCACTCCCGTATGGCAGGAAGGTGTTTGGCTTTGGAGCAACCTGTAGGATGCAAAGGGGAGCAAGCCAATAATGTTTGGATGCAGTTGTACAGAAAGAAGAAAAGTTTTAACCAATGAGAAAAAGATTTGAGGCATATGCAACGCTTACATGAAATCTGGAAGGATCAAACTTGGCAGGATCATGAAAATATTCTTCATTGTGGTGAATGTTGCGAAACAGCGGCAGAACCTTCCATCCCTTTGGTATGAGGTACCCTGACAGAAACAAAGAAGATAAGGCAAGAAGCATGACAGCATGACAAAAACTTATGGGATTTAACTGCAACTAGCATGTGTCACCTTCATACTCCACATCTTCCACTGCTTCTCTGAAGGTGAAAGATAGGACTGAAGCCACCCGCATCGTCTCCTGAATCACTCTTGAAGTTAGAGTCATCCTCTTGGTGTCAGACCAAGTTAGATGCCTCTCCTCATTGCGCATCTTTCTGTTCTTGATGATTTCCTCATGTTCTTCCTATAAATGCAGAAAAATACATGTACTTCAATACTGAAAGGTGTTTAAACTAGTTTGAAGAATGAAAGAAGAGCAGAATGGTGTCTTACTGTGACTGCTTTAAGAATGGCAGGGTTCTCTCTAAGGAATTTGATAATCCATGTCAGAACACTTGCAGTGGTGTCTCGAGCAGCGAAGAGGACGCCGATGATGTTGTCGGTGATCTGATCATCAGTGAGTTCGTCATCTTGCATGAAAGACCCAAGTAAGTCATTGGCCTCTGCCTTCCTCTGCCTCCTGGATGATAGGATCTGGGCCACCATCTGACCCAGTTGTCTCCTTGCTTTCATTGCAGTGTAGAAGAGTGTCCCTGGGACGTTGATGGCCAAGGAGTTGTAGCCCTTCTCCAATGTGTGGTAACATTTTTTCAGCTCCTCTATACATGAAACCTCTTCTTTGCCAAATATAGATATTAAGGCCACACTGAAAGCATACTGCAAAGCAAGAAGATGTAGATGGAAGAGGTTAGCCTCAGAATGGCTAAGAATGCAGAATGGCTAAGAATGCGATGAGAAACGCGGATGAGCTTACCGACTTCATCTCATGAAAGGTGTTGATCTTCCGGCCCTCCAGAGACTTGAGGACATCGATAGCGATCTCCTCTATATCACACACCGAGCTTCTGATAGCATCGGGGACGAATGCCCTCTGCACAACTTTCCTCAGCCTGGCATGATACTCCCCCTGCTGAAAGAAGATGGCTCGCGGCCCCATCATCCTCTCCTTGCTCGCCGGGAATGTTGGCTTGAAGAGGTGGGCGCTCGATACCAGCACGAACTTCGCAGCCTCCGGGCTGGTCACCATCACACAGGGGGAGCCCAAGATGTGGGACTTAAAGATGGAGCCATATCTGCATCGTAAACACAGTTAGCATCCAATATCAAACAGCTGAAGAAATGAGAGCAGAATGGCACACCAACCTCCTCTGTTTGAGGGTGAAAAAGGCATGGGGGTTCTTGGAATAGAGTTGGAAGGTCTCGCCGAAGTACGGCCAGCCCATCGAGCCCGGCGGCAGGGGCAGCCGCCGCTTCACGGCGGAGGCCCTTGAGAGAAGGAAGAGCACAAGGACTGGGAGGAGAATCATGAAGTAAATGGTGGCCATGGGAGACATTCATTCCTTTGTGCAGGAAAGATTCGAATGATGGTGGGATTTATATGGGTTAAGCGGGCCGGGTAGAGATCCGGGACCGGTTTGGATCCAACCCGGTTCTGACCCGATCCACCCAGATATTTAGGACCCAACTCGAACCCGACCCGTATGGACCTGACTAGAATATAGATGGGGAAGATAAAATCTCAGGAATAAAATGGAGCCATATTTGCATATGATATATGTGTGTATGTGTGACGGCAGCATCGTGCTACTGGCTAACTATTATGTTTTGATTCATGACAATTGGTCCACGAAAGATTTGACAAAGTTTTATAGTCGGATACTTTGTCTAAAGTCAACGCTGGCTTGCTAGGTCATTTTGGACATTTGAGGGGTCAACGCCAGTCGTTAGAAGTACAATCAACAGGCAACCATCTGATTCTTGTTCAACTCTGCATGTTTATTGTTTGGAAAAATATGGTTGATGACTTGGACATTTGGCCAGTCCATGGAAGTTTGCATTTATGGTTCATGGAGAAAAATACCATGGATCCAAGACGACACAGTTTGTCCAAAGTCTCGAGGCCAAACTTCCATGAGCTGCCTGCATTGTCAAATAAAGCTGAAGATTCTGATATCATCATCGTACAACACTGTATGGGGACTGAAGATGCAATTTCTGATTTTTTGGGGGGAAAAACAACAATCTATCTACTTTCGGATTAGAAAGTAATTTAAGTGGTATTGTTGCAACAATGGTTCCAACAAACTAAAAAATCCCCATGCAACACAAAAATGTAGCAGTGAAATGTGGAATGTTGTAAGAATAATATTTGGGATTCATAGTTGAGTCTGATTTTGCATTTTGGACACAAAATTGGTTCTCAAAAATATATAGTTTTCAAGGATTTTTACAGAGTTTAAATTGATACAGAGGGCATTTGGTCTAGTGGTATGATTCTCGCTTTGGGTGCGAGAGGTCCCGAGTTCGATTCTCGGAATGCCCCTTCTTAATTTTATTTATTGCTTTTATTACAAAAAAAATATCACATTTAATAAACAAAAAAAATTATGCTAATTCTTGCTTCTTCTTCTTTCTTTTTTAAAGATAGTTAGAAAAGATTACTAATCTAAATCGGTTAAAATGCCGTCATTAATCTGAATGATAGTCATCATCATAACGAGGCAATTTTAGCCAGTTTAGGTCACACAATGTCACATAAAACTCACATGATGACACACAGTACATGATATTTTTTTTTGCTGATTTTCAGAGCAAGACACAGTTTCGAGGACTTGGCTTGCATTTCCAAATGGTGAGACTTGTTCTTAATTTCCAAAGGACATTCACAGTGTATCAAGGGGCAGTTAGAGAGAGACCTAAAGACTTTTGCCAACAACCACCAAATTTGAACCAGTATGGTCTTCATGCAGCAATTACTTCTGCTTATTTATTCATGAGATGAATGTACAGTCAGTCTTGCACCATTTCACACATGCATGTGTTTGTCTCACATGAAGTCTGGCCCCGTCAAATTAAGTCTGTTATCACCTGTACAATTGTTGGCCCGCAAAATGTGACCGAATTTTAACCTTGAATTTTTCAAAACCCACTCTCACCGTTTTACCAGAGAGCTACGTCTCACTGACACGACTTCAACAGTTAGGTTACACCGAGATGTTAGTTTTAGCTGTTTACAGGTCTGCCCGCTCTTTGCCAACATCTTTACTATTTAATGGAAACTCTCGAGTCCTAATGGTTGCCTCACGGTCAATTCTCTTATTTCTCTCTATATATTTTAACAAATAAAAAAATTATAAAGTTATTTTACAACTAACGTCAACAAACTCTATAGTATACTGTAGGTCCTACTCTTTAATAGTTTTCAATTGTTTCATGTTAAATTTATTATATTTAAATTTACAATTATTTAATTGTGTTTGACTACTTTGAGAATATGTAAGTACTTAAGATCTTGTATAATTCCTAATGCGTGCATCTCAAGTACCAGTATTCTAGTGGATACTGCCGCCAAACTCTGCGAAGGAAATATGAGTTGGACTACAAAACTTTTGTTTAAATACTGCAAAAAATACTTAACACCAGTGTTTTATTTGATTTAAACTTTGAAAAAATATATATATATAACATTCAGCAATTAACCATGAATGGGCATTTGGTCTAGTGGTATGATTCTCGCTTTCGGTGCAAGAGGTCCCGAGTTCGATTGATGAAGGGAGAAATAGTTTCCATGAGCCGAAAGTAGTATTATAAGAAACCTAGTGCTTAGGCACATACCTATCAAGAACACTTGTTGTTGCGTGATTCGTTGCTAGAATCACACAAATGATAATTGGAGTGTGTTCTTCTTCTATTTTGGGGATGAACATGGTGTTGCGCGCGAGGCAACAACAGAGAAACAACAGAGAACCCACACAACAAGAATAGAGAAACAACAGAGAAAGCAAGCCAACACAATATTTAACGAGGTTCAATAATGTGCCTGCATCATTGAGGCAAGGGAAAGAGAGATTTTATTGATTCAACAATCAATACAAGTGAGTACCAGAGGGATACTTTTAGGGATACAATACATGAAGGCTCTATCTCATATTTATAGCTAGAGAGTCTCAAGGATTTAGGAAATTCTGATTGGATTCGACCCCAAAACAGAAAAGGAGTCTGAATCTAGAAAGGAGAACAAAACGCGTTTGTTGGTCGACGGACCCTTGTCCTCGGTCGACCGGCCCGGTCAACTAAGACCAACCGAGAGCTGGCTCATGTCAGTCGGTCGACCGTTCCTTTGCCACGGTCGACCGGGCCATGTCTGTGCACGTCGTGCACGCCGGTCGACCGGGCAGTCGACCGGGCCCTGTCTAGGCTTGCTTCAATGTCATTCTTGCTTATTTTGACTTCCGATCTCTGCGCTATCTCGTCTATCTCCTTTATCTTTTCTCTCCCTACATGTGGTATTTTCACATGTTCAATTCTGCTTCCGAATGAAAGAAATTTTCAAATCTGAAGTTGTCTTAATTCAATAGTTAAAGAGGACTAAAAGAAGTCAAAATATTTTACTCCCACATTGGATATCGTGTGAAAAGTTAAAAGATTTAAATATGAAAAGATGAGAAAATATTTATTTTTATAAATATTACTGTTTATATATATTTGATTATATACTGAGACTGACTATACCAATCTAATTAGTGTTTAACTAGATATTCACCGACTTGGCTAATTAGATCCGTGATTTTGATTAGTTGTCAGACATCCACAGCGTAGCGTGAGGTGTTTGGATGATGGCGCCATACTCCGATGTGTTGAAATTCGCCACTGCGGCCGATATTGAGGTGAGAATTCCCCCCGGTAGCTCTTCTTTGATTATTCAGGCCACATCTTCACAGGCGACAGCGGTCACCTTCGACTCGATAACAAACTGTTCGTTGTCGGAGATGGGCTCTGCGACGACTCCACGGGCAATGTGGCTGCGACGATCTTGACGACCCTGCAGCCGGTCAGAACCAGCCCGTTGAAGGACTTTGCCAAATCCATGAGCCATGCATGTATCCTGCGTGCTCTTCTTCTTCCCATTCTGGCAGCCCAAATGGCACCAGCCGCAGTAGTGATCCGAGGGAGCATTGTAGGGGACTCTGCTGACATGATAGCCCAACTCTCCACACCCTTTCCTCAGCACTGCATTGTTGAATCCTTCATCGTCGACGTCCGATTGTACCCTCATATTGTTGCAGACGGCGTCGAGGGCCTCATCAAACATCTTGCCGCCAAGAGCTCCAGGCCGCGCCTGTCACGCCATTCCGCCCTGACGTGGTCCTGGGTGCGGATGCACGCCGACCAGTTGACGGTGGAGCTGCCCTCGGGCAGTCGAGCCCGCAGGACGAGGGTGCCGACGTTGCCGGTGGTGATGAGGCCACGGGCCTCGTACATCTCGTTGGTCGTCCGGCCCTCGAGATGAAAATTTTATGGAGCTAAAGACTTTTCATTAACAAGGTCTGAGAGCATGTTTTCTCAAATGAACCGCACAATGCTGAAATCTATGAAGCTAAAGACTTTTGATATATATAGTTGTTAACATTATTGTTACCTCAGAGAAGTAGAGACGACATCTGAGGAACTTGAGGCACTTGAAGTGCATCCTGTAGAGGCTGAACGAGCTGGACGACCAAAGAACGCAGCATCCGCTCGCGCTCGGCCAGCTCGATGCCGGCGAACTTCTGGAACAGAATGCGAGATAGCTTTCCAAGATCTGAAGCCATACCTGGCTTCACCACCGCTCTTGTCCAAGCCCATCTCCGGAGAAACGGGAAGCTGCTCGACAAGCTCGCCCGGCAGCACATACAGAACGTGCCGAGCCCGGCCAAGAGCAGGCGTAGCGCCCGGCGAACCAGATTGCACGCCGGGTGGTACATTTCTCCGGATATCAGACGGCCGATCTGCACCAACACCGACGGAATTTTCAAGGACCTTTCAAGAATTCTTATCCAACAGCTTAAACTTTTAGGTCAGATCGATGATCTAAATAAAAATTTGGTAATCATGTCAGCATGTCTTTGTACTACATTGTTCGGCCAGTAAATTTCCAAGAACACAGGAGAAAAGGCAATCTCTTCTCCATTTAATGAAATAATATGTACTTACTAGCACAAACCAAGAACACTTCATACTTTATTTTTAACTCAAAATCGAGCATTAACCTATAATATTGCCTCAAATTATTTCTTTTTTCCCCATTTTCCTTGGTTAAAGCTCCCTTCTGTCATTACACACTTAATTCAAAACTAATTAAATTAAAAATACAATCGCATTAAGTTTATATCATATTCTAATGCTTCAAGCTAATTAATATTTCTATACCCCGTGCATTCAAGTAGACTAATAAATATCTAAATTCATGACATCATTCTTCTTAATTTGAGACTCAGTCATGATTATGTTTTTTTTTTTTTTTTTTTTTTTTTTTTGTAAGTTGGCGCCGAGTAATTTCTCTTTAAATTTGTATTTCTTCCTCCTTTCTTAAGTCATCCAATTGCATTAATAAGTTATAATGAAACAATTTATGTTAAAAAATTCAACATGCTGCAAAAAAGAAAATTCACTCAGATAAAAATCAAAAAGAAAAAAGAAAAAAGCAAGAAAACCAATACATTAAGTTTTCCTGCCTTTTTCTCTTAATTTCAGCTCTGGACTCAGGTGATTATTTTACTCGACCTGTGGCCGCTGCCGGGGATCGGCCAAGGCCGGCCGGGGCCGGCCACCTCGCCATTAATGGCCATCTTCAAACTTGGGAAGATGACGAACACAAGAAGAAAGCCAGTTCAAAACTTTCAAATAAGTTCACCAGAAAAGTCATTCTCACCACTTTCCCATCATTTTATTTACATGAATAACAAAAAATATTTATTGATACATGGTGCTGTCTCTTTCCCATTACTATAAATTTTTGCATAAATGAGTCAAAAGATTCATTTATAAGGGCTGTTGAGCTCAGTGAAGTGTGGGGGCTCTTTTTTAATGTGATTCAATTTAGATATCGCATTTTAAAAAAAAAAAAAAAAAACACTGAAGGAAAAGGTGGGGAAACATTTGTGATTAACTGAATTTGGTGTTATAATTGCAAAGTTCTCTGTCACCCAACTTTTGTGATGGGCTGAAATTTATTTATTGCAATCAACTGATATAGCATTTTCATATGGTACATATTTCAGGAGACAAGGGTTCATAGTTTTCAAATACAATAATTTTTCGTTACGGTTGAATAGATTGGATTTTTTGCATTACTGAAGCCGTTTATTTTCAAATTTAGTATGTCTGTGTAACACTTTTTTCCTCGACAAAAAGAGAAACTTGCACAGTGTGGTGGAGATTTTCCGCCGTGAATGATCAGATGGTCGATCCACACCTCAAACGAGAGTAGAAAAGTGAGGCGTAAGTGTAAAATGGTGATCACAACACAGACAATAGACGGAGACACAGAAATTTTACGTGGAAACTCAAATCAGAAAAAACCACGGGGAAGAGGAATGAAAATTCACTATAATTTGCTAGTTTACAAGAATTACAGAAATACGTTGATATCTCCTTGAGTTAGGATTGAGTGAAAGGAAAACTCTCTCTTCTCGCTGGAGGAGAAGGTCTATTTGTACTGAACTGTTGGCATGGAGGCGGAAGGAGTACTGGTGAGGTCTGTGTAACTGCACGATTTTCACGAGCGTATTTGTTGTAATGGTTGTGATTGTGGGCGCTAGACTATTGAGATTGCATGCAGGAAATTGCTTCATTGTTCATAACTGTCCACCTTGAATGCAGGGGCATTAAACATCTTCAATGTGGGTGCAGGGACGTGGCATAATTGCATGCGGAGATCTCGGTAGTCACTACTGTGAATTTTTGAGGTAAAGTCGAGAATCTTGGATTATGGGTGATTCCGGATAGTGATATCTTCGGGACATCCTCGGGAGGATCCAATGTGACGGAGGCAGCTGGATGATGTGAAAGCTTCAAAAAAAAACTTGGTTGCCTAGACACGTGTCAGCATCTTGATAAGGGTCAATTTTTGGCCGCTACACACAATTGGTAGAATAAGAATCATGGATTTATCACAATCTAAAATAGAATTCCAACCTTATTGGTAGAGACAATCTTTCTTATGGAAGTTATCGATCTTGTTACTTTTCTCTCTTTTTGTTCAGAACTTTTAGTAGTATATAATAGGAAAGATCATCCTTACACTGTCACTAGAACCAACCAAATGTGTAAAAAAAAAAAAAAAAACAACCCTTTTACACCGTTGTTTCTTTAACTCAAAAAAGTGACTAAAGACTCCAGGTCTGCAGACTCCGGTGACATGGCACACAGTAAATCACGAAATAAATAGGACAAGCGAGAGGTACAGTTTCCGCTCATTTTTTATTTCGTTTCGGTCAATCAGAATCCGAGATCTACAGACCCCACAGATCTTATTAGCATTACTCGTTATCTTCAAATTCAGAGGTGGTAATGGAACAACATGCCCAAAGGCCAACCATACAAGAGAGGGAATGGGATCCCTATACCTAATTCACAAGAAATTTGGGTTTAAAATTTCTAAAATGCAATTAGTATTGACCTAATGTAGCCAAAATGTAAATAAATAAATTAAACAAAATAAAAATAAAAGTCTTGACCATACACATGCACATGAAGAGAGTGATCTAAACAATCCAACCATACTGAAATGAATCACATCAGATTGGACTGCCCATGCTCTCTCGACATTATAAAAATAAATAAATAATTGAAAACAGTCAGCAAACTGAATTGCTGCCTCACACAATCTAGGGGCTGAACAATTGGCAGCATGCTGAGATCAGTGAACAACTGATCAAACTGCTCCAATATTGAATTCTCTGCTGTATGTTTATGGGCATGTCTCATTCAAACCTTCAATTAAATATGGTATCAAGTTTGAAGAGTAGTAAACTAACCATAGATCTTAACTCAGAAGAAATGGTCTCAGAGAGTCAGAGGATGCCCCAAACCCTCAATCTAAGCTTTCTTTTCTAAGTTGCACGGATACTTCAATCAAGAAGGTGTATCTATGTCTGATACGTATTTGATACTAGGATACTCTTGGTATTATATTGATACTTACTAAATACTTCTATGACGTGTCAATTTATAACATATCCTAAGCATATCAAAAACTTCCAAAATGTATCCCAAGAATAAAAAGTTTTAAAATCTATGCATAAATGGTAAATGTCATTTGATTTACGGTGATGCGTTTATCTAACATACCCACATTCTTAATGACAAATTATGAATATTTTGTTAATGTCGATTGTTTTGAGTTGAAAGTATTTATATAACCTAGTCATTGTGTTTTTTAACCATTATGGCTTCATAAATCCATGTTATAGATAAATAACAATAACTCAGATGCAAATATAATTTCATAATTGACATATCCATATCATATCCATGTTCTTGATTTTCAATATTTCACATATCCCCATGTTTATATCGTATTTGTATCACATTCCCCTACTAGTTGCAACCTAGGCCCCTTCATTTACTCCCTACAGTTAAGCAGCAAGGATTGAAATAAATAATCACAGATCCCCGCTCTAATGGCAGAGGATTAAGATGATGGGAATTGGATAGCCCGTTACACAAAACAATTAAGTTTACTACTTGCACTACACTAATGATGTTTAGGTGGAGTATGGGCTATCGAAACTCTAGTATAATGACTTCTCTCTCTAGAGTCATCAGAGACAATGAGGGATTAACTACCCTTACCAGCTAGACAGGCTTTATTATATCTAACAGTATATATTTTGACAAGTTAATAGATTAAAATCCTCAATCCATTGCCAATTGGTTATAGATTGGATTAATTGCTCGGTTCAGGGGAAGAATTTCACTTTGCAGAAATGTACATAAAACAAGCAACTAAAATGGACATAGGCATTTGTCTCAAAAAGGGAAAAGGAATAGACATAAGAAGAGGAATTTTCAATTTTTTGGCCAAAAAAGGAGTTGTACATTTTTTTTTTGAGCTAAAGGAGTTGTACAGTTTTGTTTCAAATTTTGCATGAATTGAAGGGAAAAAAGGAGAATCTCTAGCATGCTCAATCACCTAGAGAAGATGAAAAAGTTCTTTTAAAGTTTTACAGTTACTTTCACAAATTTTCAGCAAAGGAGTATGTTTTTCTTTTCTTCTTACTAATGCTTCAAATCTTATTAAGGATGAAATCAGTGCATCCATAGAAATAAGTTTTTCTTATAGAGTATAAAATGAGAGAGAATCAACTGAGACGGTTTAAGCATGTCGACACAGGTCAATTAATGCGTCAATTAGAAAAGTGATAAAATCACAATCAACGGAGCAATGAGCATTAGGGGGAGGTCTCAACAAACTTCAATTGAGAAGAATTAAAAAAGATATGATGCTTTGGGTTATGAGGAGATGACCCTTAACAAAGCTGAGTACAAGAAAAGGATTCATGTAGCCGATCCCAAAAATTCATAGAAAGACTTTGTTGTTGTTGTACTATTGTTTCCACTCTTGATCTAATTTAAATATAATATCTTATATCTTTGATGATATAAATACATATAAGGTTTTGTCAGTAATAAGGGTTTTTATCAATAATGCTTGTTACCATTATTTGTTTTCCCACTTTTCCGATGCCAGGATAATATATCTGTGATCTTTGGTTTACAGCCATACTCATCCTCTGAGACCATAATCGCCATTTTACATCAATACTTATGTAAATCAGAGTGTTTATTTACAACCACATGATACATACAAACTAAATACAAACTAGCCGTGGAAGGAAACGTTGACCTTATTATTCGGAAAAGAAAATAATAACCTCCTCATTTGAACCCGAGCATAATTGTGTGCTGTCCTCCATTTTATAAACATTAACCACCTGAAGATGACATATAATACATTAATATTTCCCAAAACAAATACCAGAACCCCAACTTGTATAAAACAAAAATAGATAACTTTTTACAACTAACACACAAACAAATAAAAATAAAAAAATATCACACCACTTATTTGTCCTTCTTCTTCTAACATGTAATAAGTCATAGAAAGAAACAGTAGGTGGTTTTTCAGTAACAGCTAAAACTCCTACTTTTCATTCAACTAATTAAGATTGCCAGTTGCACATACCGCGCATTACGCGCGCACACATACGCACAAAGGCATAGACAAAATCTTGGGGCGAGCATAATATCATCAAAATAAGTTCTCTCATTAATGGCTCCAAACCTTGTGGGCTCACGACACTCCGCGATCAAATGCATCCCACAGAAAACTAAAAGAAAGAAAGAAAACAATAGTCAGAACCATGAGGGCCCTTACTAATGATTGTGAATGATCACCCCTCAACTCACGTACAAGCATCATGGAGGAATCTATCCTAGCCAATCTTTTGTATCTCACAAAAAGAGAAAACGGTTACTGGGTCTTTAGAAGATAACCTAGGACAAAGCTAGTGTCCTTGTTTCATTCATATTATAATCATGCTTCATAAACACGCTGTAGACTCATAGAATAACTTCATCAAGAAATCAGTTTCATGCTCATAGCACCTGGTTTAAAATATTAACCAAGGACAAAGCTAGTGTCCTTGTTTCAAATTTCTATCATGCTTTGGAAACATAGGCATATTAGCTTCATTAAGAAATTAGTTTCATGCTCATAATACCTGCTTTTCTGTGACAATGCTCATGCTGATGACATCAATAAGAGATACTTAAAGCTGGAGACTAATCGGTGCACTTGAGAAAGATATTATAAAAAAAACTTTATTCAGAAAGTAAAGGTTGCAACAAAGGGAAGTGCAGTCAATGTGAAACTCACTTTAACACAAAGCATGACAGATTTTTAGTTTATTGTGTGAGTGGTTTCTTCTTTATCCTAGCTTGTGAAAAAAGTTGGATCTCATATTAGAAAAACATATCATGATCCTAGGTGCATTTCCTTAAGTAGAAAAATACGAGGCAGGCACAAACAGATGTTGGTACAAAACTAGAAAGTAGGGCCAAACACATAACAAAGTGATGCATGCAATAATGTTGCAACATAGGATGGATGGATGTTGATTGCTGTCAAACATTAAACGAATATATATGTATATGTAGTATAGTTAATCACACGTAAAAGGCCCCACAACTGTAAAGAGAAGATCAGTGTTTGATCATGCAGATAACATCACAAAATCTGTTGCACCACCAAATGATGTCTGGTATAGCAGATCGCTTAAGAAATAGAAAATTCACTGGATCAAATCTCATCTCTCACACCTCCAGATTGGTCTTCCTCATTTCCTGTGTTGGAGAAACTTTTTGCACTGCTGATTGGTCACATGACCAATGAGGTTGGTTTTCCTTAACTGCCACTTCTAAGATTCCATGACATGTTTGTGTGCGCGCGCGCGCGCGTGTTACAAATGCAAGTTATGCTCATTAGCTGCACCAACCTAGAAGTTGGCACCAATGCATTGAAGGTTGATGTTTGTTTGCAGGGGTAAGCATACATAGATCCGAGTGTACCTACACTAGATTTTGCAAGAAGTTTAAAGCCTATATGGAACGTTGGAGTTTTTACATAATGAGTGCCTCATAGTATAAGAGTGATTGAAATTGAACAATACACTCTTGAGGTCTAGCAAAGGTGGAAAGGTTTGGGAATGGATTATAGGAAGTCCTAGTTTCAAGTCTAAACAATGCCTCTTCTGTGAAACCAAACTGAAACGTTTTATTTACAATTCACATTGCATTTAATTTGCAAATACTTGTGACACGGGGGCCGCAGGGGGGGGGGGGGGGTGTTGTTGTTGTCAAACTTAACGTAGACACTCTGTAGTAAAAGGATATATGCCTAATTTGGAAAGAAAATAATTAACAACAAATGGAAAATCTAAATTATATTTTACACCAAAAAGTAATCCAGATTACATACCAAAATAGGATGAATTCAACAATTTAAAGATGTTATCTTATTATTAACTTTAGCCCTAAGGATCATACTTTTTAATTGAAAATATTCTTAAGTTATTTGTTTTTCCTAATAAAATTTCAACGGATTTCATGATAGATTTTTATCAAATGTATGTCCAGATCTATATGAGAAAATATATTTTTAACATTTAAATCCTTAATCCAATCTTCCTCGCATGTGCATCAGACATGCTGAAAATTTACTGTTATTTCATTACACTGTGAAGGGAAAATAAAAATAAAAAATCCAAGACCACTGCTGATCTTCTCATCAAGCTTGCTTAACGTACCATTATGCTTGATAACCAAGAACCTTGGTGTCAATTAATATGGATAACTTTTGGATTAATAGGAGGTCGCATGGAGGGGTGTGAGATATAAATCACAAACTCTGAACTCTGCGGAACATGACCAATTGATAGAGGTTTCAAGCTTTACTTTCATTAATAAACAATATGAACTGCTTACATAGAACATCAAAGTAGGAAAAATGAAGAGAAATCCTCATGCACAAACACTTTCACACTCCTATACTACAAAAGAAGCCTATACTACAAGCAATCTATATCCAATGGAAGCATAATGCTCAAGACAGAAGTCTGAGAGTCTTGTTTGACACACACGGGAAATAAAATCCTCAAAGAGGCTTCAGTTTTTTATGTTAGGGGTGTCACCATGGCCAATAGGGTTGGAAGAGCCAGGAGTAGTGGGTGGAAGATATCCCAAGCGGTCAATGTTACTAATAGGCTGGAAGCTTTTGTTTGTGTGGTGACGCTTCAGCTTTGCAGAAGCGTACTCAGGAACTGCAGATTCACGCCATTCTAAGGATCTTGCACCCTCAGAATGTGAGAGCAGCACAAGGACGAGGAGGAGAAGCATGACTAGGGTTGCACTACGAGCTACAGCAGTTGTGGGCACGGCCATGGATGATGATGAAAAAGGCACAAGAGGGATAGCTTGCTCTTAAGATAGATGTGGAAGAGCAGAAATATATGACATAAAGGATGCAACCTCCCTCCCTTAAATATGGAAGCTGAGAGACTAGAGATGTTACTAGCTTAGTTTGTGCATGGTGATGGACCCACCAAAAAAGAATAGAGGGGTCCAACCCAAGTCATTACTCTTGGCATCATGGAGAAAAGAAAAAGTTTCTCAAGCTTTGCAAGGAATCCTTTTCTATATAATATGTGTATAAAGCAAACCCCTTTTCCATACTTAGCCATGTCTTCAGAAACAACTTACATGGAATGACCAGAACTATATCTAGCAAGTTGGCTCCAAATAATAATGAAAATGCTTTTGGAATATGGTCAGTCCTATGATGAGCTCTATGAATTCTTCTTGCAAATTATTCCTAGTAACAGTGTTGGGTGTCAGTGGAAATTTTCTATTGGCCCAAAGGCCTATCACTCTAGTTTTGATGATGATCAACTCATATAGTTATAGTACTAATGATCTTGTGTTTAATTAGTTTCAGATTTATGATCAAGATTTTAGTAGGTGCATAGCTTCAACAAAGAATTTAAAATCAAGTTTTGGAGCTAGCACGGTTTGATTCAAGAGCTTGTGCATCAAGACCACATCAAGTACTCAAGAAGAGTCTAGCTCTATGAATCGTGTTTGGACCAAGTCAAGAAGATGAGAAGACTTCAAGTGAAGACTTCAAGAAGATAAAGACTTGTGTCTAGGTTTGTTTAAGATTTTGTTTTTAGATAAAATGTAAAGGATAGAATAGTTGGTGGATTGCTCAAGTATACATATACACACACACACTCTTGATTTAGTTTGTTTTAGAAACAATTTTTCTCATTGACAAAATATCATTTTAGTTTTTGGTATTCAAGTTTCATGTTTTAACTAAAATCATATTTAGAGCTTAATGTCAAAAACATAGATATTTCACCATGTTTGTGTAGTGGATCATATCCATACACTCTATACTTCAAATGAGTTTAGAATATCTTGTTTTTGTATTTGGAGAAGTTCGGAAAAATAAGTTTGGAAAAATCAAGTTTTGAAAAATACTGTTTTTCATTTGAGCCAATTTTTCCATATTACAAAAATAGTCCAAATCATTTGTAACATGCCTTGATTTTATGCAAGCATGTTTGTTTATCAAAGTATATTGATAAAACTATTTTTGTAGATTTTTTGTGAATTTATGGGATTTTATTTCAACCAAAAAGATCAAGTTTTAAATCCCAGTTTTCTGTTTCCAGGCTTCAAACGGTCGACCGACCGGTCGACTGAGTTCTGAAGTCGGTCGACCGGGCGGTCGACCGACGTGCACAGACGTGCACGCCTTCGCGCACTGGAGGGCCGGTCGACCCACCCGGTCGACCGCCAGAGAGTTTCTACTCTCTGGAAAACCCCGGTCGACCGAGCGGTCGACCGACAGAGAAACTGCTCTCTGTCGACCGGGCCGGTCGACCGGGCCGGTCGACCGACGCCCCAACGGTCGGATTTCTGACCGTTGGCGGTCGACCGGGCGGTCGACCGATAGTTCTGTCAGGCCTCCAACGGCTAATTTTTAGAGCCCTATAAATTGGGCCATTTGGGGGCTGTTTTCTACAAGATTTCAAGTGGATTTTTACAACAGTTTTTCCTACTCTTTTAAGAGGTTTTCTCCACTTATATTAGAGCCAATATTTCCAATCAAAAGGAGAGTTTTATCAAGAGTAATTAAAAGAGATTTCTTTGAGTTTTCCTCCACCATCTCTTTCCTTATTTTCTCACACAACACTTGAGCCATCCATTGCTATATCTACCTATAGGGATTTGTTGTGAGAGGATTTTAGGTGATCAAAGTGTTGTGATCACCAAAGTTCCATCTTTGTACTTTGAGGAGGCGGACAAGTGTGTTCGCGGTGGTTTAGAGTTCGTGTGTGAACTATTTGTTTGAGGTGCGGCCTCGGCGAGCTTGTGGGGCTTGCGGTGTGTACGGGCTAGAAAGTCCGAGAGTTTGTAGGTGTTGCGGCACCGAGTGATTCGGTGGGATCGATTATAGTGGAAATCCTTCGTGTGTCGAAGGCGGGGATGTAGAGCAAGGGTGCTCGAAGCTCGAAACAAATCCCTTGTGTTTGCGATTGCTCACTCTCTCTCTCTTTGTCTCTTGTTTATATCTTGCATACTTTTATTGTGTTTATTTTTATATGCTTGATATTCATTGTGTGCTTTATTGTATATGCTTGGGGATTGTTTGCTAACACTTGTATTCAACCAAGAGAGCCAACGCGGCACCTCAACCCTTATCTAGGGGAATCTAGAGGAGTTAGTCCAGAGCCCTTCACGGGGAATTCGGCTACACTCTTGTGTTATACGTGGTGTTTAGTTTAAGATTTTTGGTTTAGGTCATTATAGTTTTTAATTCCGCATTTAGTGACCATTAGATTAGCCATCACTTATTCACCCCCCTCTAGGTGATTTTACAATTGGTATCAGAACCAAGTACTCTTGATTTGGGTCTTACAACCTAGAGTTAAAAATTCTCTTTTTAGGCTAATCACTATTTTTGTACACACACCATGGACTTCATGTTACCTCCTACTTTTGACATTCTTAACATCCATATATGGAAGGTGAAGATGTCCTTGTACCTCAAAGCCCTAGGCATTCATGTTTATCTTGCCATCACTAAAAATTTATATTGTTTAAATGGCAATAATTTTGAGGCTAATGCAAAAGCCCTTAATGCTATAAAATCAACCCTAAATGATGATTATTTATCTAGGGTTTCTAACATTGATTCGGCTTTTGTAGCATGGAACACCCTCATCTCCCTTGACGAAAATGAACAATATTATGCGGGGAGCAACTCGGATGTTGGAAGTGACACGTCCAACTTGTGCTATATGGTCCAAGGGGATAACCCCTTTGAGGTAACTACCGAATCCGAGATAGACGATAATGACCTGTCATATGATGAACTTGCTTCATTTTGTCAACAACTATTAGAAAAATATGACATGCTTAAAAAGGATAATAAAATTTTGAAAAAGAATTTTGATTGCATGTTAAAAGAAAATGATTCTTTTAAAAATAATATTGCATGTTTAGAAAAAGAAAATGAATTTTTGAAAAATGAAAATGTTTCCTTGATGTCTAAATTGAATGATCTTTGTGAAGGAAACACTAATTTGAAAAATGAGATTATTTTGGTGGAAAAACAAAAGGAAGTTGTTTTTCAAGAAAACACTTCTTTAAAAAGAAAAATTATTGAACATGAAAAAGAAAATGTTTTTCAAAAGAAAAAGAAAAATGATTGTCAATCTCACCATGCTTTTCATGCCACCATTGATAAAAATGAGATTAACAATTTGAAAAATAAAATAAATTGTTTGAGTTCAACCTTGAGCTCATGTGCATTTAATCACTCTAGATTGGAGTCCTTGTTTTCAAAGAAACAAGCTCCACATGCTCCTGCACATCATCCTCATCATGCATATGCTTATGTTGCACGTCATGCTCACACTCACACTCATATGCATCCTAAGGTATACAAATGTACACATTGTGACCGCAAAGGCCATTTGGTAAAGTTTTGTTTTGATAAGATACATCGTTTAAATTTTGCTAAGAAAAATGTTTGGATTCCTTATAAGACTAACCCTCAAGGACCCAAAAGAAAATGGGTACCAAAACCCTCACCTTGTGTTTTTGATGTAGGTGAGAGCTCTCACACGACGTGAGAGGGATGGTGCCTTGATGGTGGATGCACATGGACATGAAGGACTTACTTTTGATGCATCCCTATCAAGGAGGTTCGGTGGGATAACCACCATGTTTGGAGATTTGGAATAGTTCTTTGGTTTGGTAACTATTTCTAAACTCCTAATTTATTTTCATGCTTGTTCATATGTCATATTTTTAGCATGTTCATGTTTTAGGTTTTGTGCTTCATGTGGAATACTAGTTTAAATGTAGTTTTTATCAAAACTTGTATTTATACATATACAAATAGTGAGAACAAATTGATTCATATATGTTTGCACTTCATGCTCATTTGTACCCACTATATGCACATATATAGGCTAGTTTTGATGATTCTTTCATTTATACTTGTTTTGCCTATTTTCATGTTTTACTTCATGTATATGTATTGTGTATTCAAATCTGGTATGTATACCCTTTTGAGTCTCTTGCCTTCATGCAAATTATATCATAGACTCTTTTTATGTTTGGGATATGTATGCATATTGTTAGGATTGGATAAATCATACATATACCTTGAAGTTTGTTTTTAAAATGAAAAATGAATTGTCATGTTTGTTTTGAGCATTATTGTTTACTTTCATGAAAATACTATTTACATGATTCTTATACACTCACACTTTATTTGTTTTGTCATGACATTGTTTCATGATCATTTTTATGAGCTTAATCGATTTTGAGTGTCAACTCTTGTGTATTTGGTATGATTCATGAAAAACTTATGTTTTGATTTCATGTTTTGAAGGATCTTTAACTGGTTTTTTAAAAATTCTCTTCAACTAGTTAATTATTCTTCATTTGGTAGTGATTTTCAATGCTATACTATTTTCAAATTTATTTTTGAAACCCCTACCATCTATGGCGGACGGCTGGGCGAGTATGCCTTATAAGCTTTATTGAAAATCTTTTACCTTGTGCATATAAAGGGCAGTGTTCTAAATGGCGGCCACAGCGGCTACATCGGCCGGAAAAATTTATCGGGATGGGGATATATCGGGGACATATCGGGGATATTTTCAAAAATCGGATGTCAAAATCAGACTGTAAATATACATATCTTCTTGTCTTAAATTGCATCTCAATAAGACAATATATTCATAAATTATATAAAGCTACATAAAACATCATACTTATATGTTTAACATATACTTGAGTCGATAACTTGCATTAAGCTTATAAATGCATAATCACTATCCAAGTGTAGAATCTTCACAAATGTCACATTGCCACATCGCTCGAATTACCAAAATACCTAACATACAAATTGAGTGTAAAACGCTATATCGGGTCCAAAATCGGCGAAATTGCGGCCGATATATCGGGTCCATGCCGATCTATCGGCAATTTGGGTGAGAATCGCTATATCGGTTGGATGTGCCAATCATTGCGGCTGGGTGCCGTAAACGCAATATCGGCGCAATATCGGGGTTATATCGGGGATATTTAAAACACTGATAAAGGGTGGTAGGTTATGAGTTATATACTTGATCTACATTGTTATTTCAATTGGTATTATTGATCTTTTCAATTGGTATCTAAATTGATAATTTTGTATATACTCATATTTTGTTTTCTATATATGTATGCTTCATTATTTCCATAATATCAATTGCTATTGGTATTCTCTTTTCATACATATATATGATTTTCATGTGCTTACTTTACAATGGGTTTACATTTTTAAAGCACATAGTAAGTTTATGCTAAGCTTAAGTTAAAACTTTATTTTCAATTGGTATCTCAATTGACTTTATAATAAATCTTATGCATTGGTTTTTTAATTGATATCAATATGTTTTCATTTCAAATTTGTTATAAATTTACAATTGGTATCAATATGTATTGTCTATTTGAAAAATTCAAAATATGTAATGTTTAATTTACAATTGGTATCAACATGATTTTTTTTACAATTGGTATCTTAAAAATTTTGTTTACAAGATATCTCTAAATTTGTTTTATTGAAAAAAATTCAAAATTTTGTTTGAACAATTAAAAATCAAAATATTTTTGATTTGTATTGCTTATATGCAAGGAGAGCTTAACATCTCTTCTACATATAGATTCATGTTGAGTGTATCTTATATTGAGGAGCTTGACAACTCTTCTTTATGTGATACACGTGTGTAGGGGGAGCTTCACATCTCCTCTTATGCATTACAGATTATGTGTTATGTGAATTGGGGCTTGTCATCCCTTCTTCATGTAATGCATGCATATATGTAGGGAAGCTAACTTAGCGCCTTCCTCTTCATGAATGTATATCACATATAAACTTTTATTGATTTGTTTAAGTTTACCCCTTAGTGATCTCTTTGTTTATGACAAAAAGGGGGAGAAAAATTTGTTGATTTTGTTTTTACTTTAACCCCTTTGTTAATGATTGACAAAAAGGGGGAGAAGAATTTGATATATATGCATGTTTTCCTTTCTTTATTCATGAAGGGGGAGTATTTTTATGTTTATGCATATATGTTTTGTTTTGCAAATAGGAGAAAAAGAATTTGATTTGTTTTATACTTGATTGGCATGTTTATCTCCTAGATTTGCATACATATTTATGAGCATACATTGCATATTTATTTGTTTATTTGTTATGCATGAGTTAAGAGGGAGATTCTTTGAAGCTTTACTCTAATCCATGCATATATAATTTCATGAGTTTTGTCATCATCAAAAAGGGGGTGATTGTTGGCCAAAGGTCTATCACTCTAGTTTTGATGATAATCAACTCATGTAGTTATAGTACTAATGATCTTGTGTTTAATTAGTTTCAGATTTATGATCAAGATCTTAGTAGGTGCATAGCTTCAACAAAGGATTTAAAGTCAAGTTTTGGAGCTAGCACGGTTTGATTCAAGAGCTTGTGCATCAAGACCACATCAAGTACTCAAGAAGAGTCTAGCTCTATGAATCGTGTTTGGACCAAGTCAAGAAGATGAGAAGACTTCAAGTGAAGACTTCAAGAAGATGAAGACTTGTGTCTAGGTTTGTTTAAGATTTTGTTTTTAGATAAAATGTAAAAGATAGAATAGTTGGTGGATTGCTCAAGTATACATATACACATACACTCTTGATTTAGTTTGTTTTAGAAAAGATTTTTCTCTTTGACAAAATATCATTTTGATTTTTGGTATTCAAGTTTCAAGTTTTAACCAAAATCATATTTAGAGCTTAATGTCAAAAACATAGATATTTCACCATGTTTGTGTAGTGGATCATATCCATACACTCTATGCTTCAAATGAGTTTAGAATATCTTATTTTTGTATTTGGAGAAGTTTGAAAAAATAAGTTTGGAAAAATCAAGTTTTGGAAAATATTGTTTTTCATTTGAGCCAATTTTTCATATTACAAAAATAGTCCAAATCATTTGTAACATGCCTTGATTTTGCGCAAGCATGTTTGTTTATCAAAGTATATTGGTAAAACTATTTTTGTAGATTTTCTGTGAATTTATGGGATTTTATTTCAACCAAAAAGATCAAGTTTTAAATCTCAGTTTTCTGTTTCCAGGCTTCAGACGGTCGACCGACTGGTCGACTGAGTTCTGAAGTCGGTCGACCGGGCGGTCGACCGACGTGCACAGACGTGCACGCCTTTGTGCACTGGAGGGCCGGTCGACCCACCCGGTCGACCGCCAGAGAGTTTCTGCTCTCTGGAAAACCCCGGTCAACCGAGCGGTCGACCGACAGAGAAACTGCTCTCTGTTCTAGAGGCTCGGTCGACCGGGCCGATCGACCGACGCCCCAACGGTCGGATTTGACCGTTGGCGGTCGACCGGGCGGTCGACCGACAGTTCTGTCAGGCCTCCAACGGCTAGTTTTTGGAGCCCTATAAATTGGGCCATTTGAGGGCTGTTTTCTACAAGATTTCAAGTAGATTTTTACAACAGTTTTCCTACTCTTTTAAGAGGTTTTCTCCACTTATATTAGAGCCAGTATTTCCAATCAAAAGGAGAGTTTTATCAAGAGTGATTAAAAGAGATTTCTTTGAGTTTTCCTCCACCATCTCTTTCCTTGTTTTCTCACACAACACTTGAGTCATCCATTACTATATCTACCTATAGGGATTTGTTGTGAGAGGATTTTAGGTGATCAAAGTGTTGTGATCACCAAAGTTCCATCTTTGTACTTTGAGGAGGCGGACAAGTGTGTTCGCGGTGGTTTAAAGTTCGTGTGTGAACTCTTTGTTTGAGGTGCGGCCTCGGCGAGCTTGTGGGGCTTGCGGTGTGTACGGGCTAGAGAGTCCGAGAGCTTGTAGGTGTTGCGGCACCGAGTGATCCGGTGGGATCGATTATAGTGGAAATCTTCGTGTGTCGAAAGCGGGGATGTAGAGCAAGGGTGCTCGAACCTCGAAACAAATCCCTTGTGTTTGCGATTGCTCACTCTCTCTCTCTCTCTCTTTATCTCTTGTTTATATCTTGCATACTTTTATTGTGTTTATCTTTATATGCTTGATATTCATTGTGTGCTTTATTGTATATGCTTGGGGATTGTTTGCTAACACTTGTATTCAACCAAGAGAGCCAACGCAGCACCTCAACCCTTATCTAGGGGAATCTAGAGGAGTTAGTCCAGAGCCCTTCACGGGACTCTTGTGTTATACGTGGTATTTAGTTTAAGATTTTTTGTTTAGGTCATTATAGTTTTTAATTCCGCATTTAGTGACCATTAGATTAGCCATCACCTATTCACCCCCCCCCCCCTAGGTGATTTTACATTTTCTAATTCTTCCCACGTGTTATCTCAAATTACCATAATAAATCTTCTCCACTCTGGCATTTCTAGAATAATTCAAACACATTACTCCTTCAATGGATATCACATTTCTTCACTGTACATACTCGGACGATCAGTCATTCCTCTGTTAGTCTGTCCTCAATTAATACCATTGCAACACTGTAATGCACCCATCCAAAATCTGCCATGGGACAAAACTAATTATTAGTTTGCATGTCTTTCATCCACATCCACATCGACTGCCAAATTGAAAGGCACAAGTTGGGGTTCTCAAGTCACCAGTTTAATGGGGTCTTATGAGGAACAGTATCCGTAATGAAGTTCTACTTCTTTCCTTTAGTTATAATTTTAATAAACAGTCTTATATAATTAGTAGCATAAAATCTAAATGTTCAGAGCTCTGCCAAGCAGAACATCAGAGTAGCTGGATGTTGTGACCATAGGAATTATGGGTGGATAATCTAAGGAGCAAACATCTAACGAAGACAAGCATTAGTGGAGAGTTATATGGTGAGAAGATTTAAAATTTCTTATCCAAGTCCATTAACGTTATTGCAGGTCCCATCTCACCCACCAATGAGTCCAGTCATTTCAGCGGAAGAAAATTATATTTTTCTTTTGAGAGGAAACTGAAGAGAAGTAGATAAAATTTGTCCTAGTGAGAACAAGCATTTTAATATATACCAAAGCTCACCTATCATATGATTCCTGTTTCAGAAATACAATATTCTATCAACTATATTTCAATCAACATTAAGGAATGAGGGAGAATTTCAGAAAGTAAATGACAAAATGGGCTTAAAGAACAAAATATGGAGAAAAAATTTAGAGACATTTCCTTACTGCTTTCTTTTTAAGTTTTATTTCCAGTATAGACTGATATGATTAGCCAACACAGCATCAGTTTGCAATGTGCAGTCACTTTATTGAATCAATTTGACATAGATATTGCAAAATCCAAAGCAGATAATTAAAATCTCAAGTTGAAACCATCAACTGATATGCTCCACTCCCCGAAAGCCTTCAAATAAAATAAATCTTATCAAAGCTACATCTGGTATCACTGCAAAGTTTATTGATATACCTCACATGTTATGTTAGGTTATTTCCTGTTTCCTGGACTTCTGATGCAACAAGGCACGGATACATTCATTCACTCGCATTTCAACTAATCTTTATAAGGGTTAATCAACATAAACTCCACATGCATTTTCACATTCAAGTTGAAATGTCAGGTGATGTGGGACAGATATGGGGAAGAAGAAAGAGGGAAGAGAAATTAGGATTTTGAGGGATAAAGAGAATTCGGGCTTCAGCACCTGAGAGATCTCTCTCCTACTCTGTACATCACCATACAAAGATTCAAATTTGAATAGCAAATCACCATGCTAAACAAAAAGGGGTTTAAATTCAATTCATCATAGTCTAATCAAACAGCTACAACTCTTGAGCTTATAAAGGCTCCTATAAAGAAGACTTCCCCGTCATAACCAATGTGAGACTAAAAAACACTAAATTAAATAAAACAACTAAAAGAAGACTACTAAATAATAACTAGAGCGATCCACAACATTCTCCCCGGCTTAAAAGCATTTATCTCTGGTGAACGCGATGGTAACAGATAACAGGCACGATCATGTAGAACTAAATCATATCTCGCATCAATTACGCCATGGTAGAGGTCGTGCGACCGGCAGCAGTGTCTGAACCACGATGGTAGAAGTGGAACTGGCTTCCGTAACAAACCGGCTACAGTCAATGATAACTCGAGCAAGATGCTTGCAGCATGTCGAGCGAGCCATCTCTGCTGAAGACTAGACTGATTGTATTATGCACCACAAGAAGCTTGATCTCCTGTGAACATATTTGCTATGAAAAAAATCTGCAAAAGGTTGTATGTGTCAGGCAATCTTAGAGACAATGAAAATCTCATAACTGGCAAAAATAGTAATAACTCCATGGTAGACTCCGCTGGGAGATCTACAGAAATCTTAACAAGAAGCTCTTCTACTGCTGTGGGCCGAGGAGGAGTTTCTTCTTGTAATGGTACCAACTCAGCAGCAACTTCTGACTCTGACTCATCAAGAACGTCAGGTTCGACAATGACTGAAAGCTTTGAATCTGTTTCAACTTTTGCAGTGAAAGAATCAGTGATTGGTTGGCTCTCAGGCTATGACTCTTGCTCAACATTGAGCTCTCTGCAATCTGCTTCAGATGAATAAATGGGTGGAGCATACCGAGCACGAAGAAGGTCTTCCAAGATAAACAAATATCGACATAATCTATGATTATCTCTCCACCAATAATAAACTTCTCCATCCAACTTAAGTCTGGAATAGCGACATTTTTCTCAGTTGTCATGGAGAAATAACTAAAAAAATCTTTAAGATCGTTTTTCCAAGCTTCATATCCATAATGATCATTAAAACCCGAAAAAAATGAGATAGACTCAAACATAGCCCGTTCAACATATTGTCTTCACAGTCAGTATTTATATATTTACCACAAAAATAAAAGCCTATAAAGAGAATACAGTGCATAAGCTCAGAAATTACCTAAGAATCTTTATTTTTCTGTTGCAAAAACAATACCGGAAACAAATAGAGCCTTGTGGTGGTCGGATCTGCTGCCTAAAAGTTGTGAAATTCTACCAGTAACTTTGGGACTCAGATGCGGATCCAACGCTTCAAATGAAACTCGAATCGGACTCCAACAGGCCTGAAACGGGCTCCGGAAGATCGTTGTGTTGTTGTTGCTTCTAGACTGAGTTGCTCAGTTCAACTCAATTGAGTTAACTCGGTTGGACCTGAGTTGAGTTGAGTCCGGTTGAGTTGAGTTAGATTGGGTTGGATCGGGTCAGGTTGATTGGATGCGACCCGAACTGAACCCGCACTTGAATTACGGGTCAGATCTTCAAAGCGGGTCGGGTTCACTAGGCGGGTTTAACTTAAACCCAATAATAAAGTGAATTCGGGTTTAAAGTTTTAAACCTACAACCTGTTATCTCATTTCCTCCATCACCTGATCGAACTATAGTTTCGAACCCACTTAGGCGGCGTCTCCTGAAGGCGACGATGGGAAGCGAAGAGTCGTCGGCGAGGATCTGGGATGAGGTCGGGGAGACAACAATGCTGTCGGAGCACGACGGTGACAATGAAGGAAGCGATGGAAGAAGTTGAAGACGAGGATGATCGTCGGCGGGGTGGATCTGAGGACGATGGAAACAACGACGGCTACCATTGACGTTGGGAATGCCACCAATGAAGTTGTGGTGGTCTAGAGAGGTCGTATCTGGTCGGAGGTGGTCGTCATGTGCGTGGTGGTGAGGATAGAGCTCGGCGGAGGCGGTGGAAGGAGGTCGAAGTCGAGATCCAATTGAGGTCAAAGATCTGGGCTATTGTCGATGGCGAGGGCGATGAAAAAGAAGCAGTGGTGATAACGAGGTAGGAGGTGATTGAGGGTAGCAGTGTCGGCGTCGTGGTGTGTTGGCGTTGAAGCCTGGAGGTGATGAAGCTTCGGCGAGGTCATCGAAGGAGTCTGGTGGCGGCGGCAAAATGTGGTGAGGAAGTCAGGAGGGATGTTGCGAGGCCAGGGGTGATTAACAGTTCGAGGATTTTTGATTTTTTAATTTTTTTTCTTATTTTATTTTTTCTTCTTTTTCTTTTTTTTAAAAACTAAAGAAAATAAAGAGAAAGATCTAGGGTTTCGTAGAGGAGGCGACTAGGGTTTTTGTGGAAAGAGATTTTATGGAGGAAGAATAGAGTAGAAAACCTGACTCTGATGCCAAACTGATGGGACGATAGGGGAAGAAGAAAGAGGAAAGAGAAATTAAGATTTTGAGGAGATAAAGATATATCCAGGTTTCAACACTCGGGAGATCTCTCTGCCACTCTGCAGATCACTATGCAAAAATTCAAATTTGAATAGCAAATCACTGTGCTAAAGAAAGAGTTTAAATTCAATTCATCATAGTCTTATCAAATAACTACAACTCTTGGTCTTATATAGACTCCTACAAAGAAGATTATCCCATCATAATCGATGTAAGACTAAAAAATACTAAATAAAATAAAACAACTAAAAAAAGACTATTAAATAATAACTAGAGAGATCCTCATCATCGGGACTTTTCAATAGTGGTGATCCCATGACACAAATATCAATACCATCATGCACAACATAAATAATTCTAACGCACTGACCATTTTACTCTAGTCTAATTGTCAGTAGCTGTGCTATAAGCTCTAATATGAAATTATTCGATGATGAATGAGATTGGAGATGAAGAAACAAGAAGCTTTGAGCCCTAAATAATTAAAAAAGGATTGTTTTAAAGTCACTAGGTTTCCAACTTCACTTTATCACATGCCCACTTCATCCATCGCATTATAAACTTTCAAGGTGAGACAGAATATGATGTGAACATGTATGAAAATCAACAATAAAATACTCAATCAACACTTCATCAACATGAAATGATCGTGGTAGGAAATGATTTAAACTAATAATACAGAGATATATGTAAAAAAAAAACATGTGTGAGTTAATCCAATTCAATCATGAATCAATTAAAGATAATAATTATGAGACAAATGATTCTAATCAATATTAAATCTACTAAATTATAAGAAAGTAGATACGCATAATTTCACGTTTGTGGACAATAGTTAAATTGATAAAATATTAGAGATTAATTATCAGACTCGAAATAACTGATATGAATTAGAAATGTACCTACTGAGGATCATATCGATCCTAATGTCTTGTGATGACTGTAGATGTGTAGATCTCGTTGTTACGAACACAACGGCTCAATCTGAATCGGAGTCCGAATGTAAAAGTTATAACTTGAAAACGAAAATGATGCACTAACAGGTCTGTTTTGTATTAGACCCATTATTGTAGCACACGGGTCAGATTACTGTAGCACACGGGGGGTCTGGTAGTGTAGTAATTTTTTTAATTTTCTTTTGTCACAGGGAGAAGGAAAGAGAGAAAAAGGAATAGAAAAGAAAGAAAAGGTTTTCTTTTTTATTGTTTTTCTAGGTTTTTTTTTATAGAAAGAGAATTTTGAATAAGGAAAGAGTAGAGAGGTAGAGAAGGAAATAGACTAGTTAGGACTTTACACTACTAATCTAAGATTTCTCTAGGGCTTCACACACAAAAAAATAAATTTGGGAGAGATCACAAATTCACATAAATTTGAGAGAAAAATTTTATAATCTTTATTGTATAAAATTATTTGATTCAAGACCTTATATAGGCTTTTATAAAATTTGAATATAACTCAAACTCCTAATCAAAATAGAATTACAACTCCAAAATAAAGAAACTAAACTCCTAATAAAAATAAAACTCTAAAATAAAGAAACTAAAATACATAGAGTTTTGCTATTACTGGAAAACTATAACGAAGTGTCTTCTCCACCGGTGGAAACATGTGCCATACACGTGGTTTGATGTCCGCATCAAAATAATCATAACCATGGCACATGATCAACCACAACATACCTCTCCCACTACAACCAACAAGCCATGACCCGATGTGCTGATCTTGTGTTTATTTTATGCAGTTATTTTGCAGGTCTAGAGGCTAGGGTGGATTTCTAGATGAATAAAAGGAGACCAAAAGAAGGTTGGAGGGCCAATCAATCCACTTTCTTATGTTATGAAGGCATATACATCGTGATACCTCCTGGAATATTTACTTTCCCTAACCATGCTCCTAAAGCTAGCTTTTTAAACTGACTAGGTCCAATGAAATGGCTGTTTTGTATGCTTCAGGTCTCGAAAAGTATTCTTTTCTTCTTCTTTTTTTTTTTCTTTTTTCTTTAATGTACTTTGCAGTTCTCCTGGAGAGAATAGTTTATATAAGTACTCATCCCATCTGACCCCTGGAATCCAACTATATTACCTAATCATGCCTACAGCCATTTATTCTATCTCATCTTAATGCCCAGCCATCAGTTTCTTATGGGAGATATTCTCAGTCATATTAGTGAGGAAGGTTCAAGGAAATGGTCTAAGGGGCCATGATGACTCATTATATGAAAGAAGAATCAAGAGCAATTCTGGTCGAGATCTTTGTTTTCCCTGGCACTTTTCTCTTTAAGGTGAGCACTTTCTTTTGCTTGGAGACTAACTACAAAAAAGCTAAACCTTCCTCGGAAGGACATGAAGATGAAAATCTCTTGTCGGCAGTGAGTAGAATAATGAAACCACTTTGAGTTTGCTTTTCTACTTGCCCTGGATCAAATCAAGTCCAGCATTTCTCAAGTTCTCCGCCATGTTTTCTTCCTCCCAAAATTCCCAGGGACCTCTCTTCCCTTCGTCATTCAAGAATCCAAATGACAGAGCATGTAGCTTTGACTTTTGATAATCTGCAAGCTCAATATAAGAGTTCCTTGTTTTTTGCTTTTGGTTGCTTTCATGCGAGCATGACCAATCACTCAGTCCATTTCATTTCCACGAGGACAAGTCACCTTTCTACTGTTTATGAAATATTGTTTTGAGTAGACACTTGATTCTATTGTTCTTGTTTCCAAGTTCATAAGATCCCCTTTTTTCTTGACTGTTGAAAAAAAGGAAAATTAGTTAAGCATAAGTCTAACCTTCCAAAAACCACCTGATCACTGGGATACTCAGATGTGGGAAATTGTTGGAATTATGCACAAGGCAGGCAGCTTTCTGTCATTGCCAAATGATTTTGCGGAAAAAAATTTAGCCTAATAAGATTTAAAGTCTCCATAGGAAAGTAGCTTACCATCTTACAGGAGAACACATACTCTAATATTTGTATCCCTCAATATGGGATTTTTTTTTTTTTTATTTTTAAAATGTTTCTTTCTTGGGCTTCGAGTGGACAGGTAGCAGATACCTCATCATATATGCTCTTCTAAGCAAGATACATCTGTATCACCTTAATTATCCATCCAACAAAAGTTTAATCAAGTTAAATTTACAACTAACTAATAGATATAATACCCTGACATACAAGTAACTTCAATACATGATTGTATTACATATCAGTATTTCAAAAAAAATTCAAGCATCTAATTTCAGAAATTAAAAAATAATAATAAAGAAGCCAAAGGGTGCAAAATGTGACTCATTGTTCCCCTTTTCCTAATACCACCTCCAGCTTTCAAAATGTCAAAGAAACCATACCTACTTTCATTTACACATTACTCTTCAACCAACCCTAATGTCTAAATGGAAAATATCATGACATCTTCTTCTACTCTAAAAATAATAATAAACAAACAAACAAAAAAAATCAAAACCCTAAAAATCAAAACCAACATTTGAAATATCGCCCAATACCAATAGTTATGGCCTGATCGAGACAATACCAATATTGCCAATATCATCATCATCTAAGCCTTTTCCAATCAAGATGGGTTCAACTATGGACCAAGGCTCCAAGAAAGATTTGACACAGTTCTATGGTCGGTCGTCAAAATGACGTTAACTCGCTCATAATTAATGCCAACTTTCTTGCTAAGAAAATTATAAACAAGAGAAGGGCTTGTCATAATTTGAAAAAATCAGTTGGTATCCTTCGAATTCTCGTAGACTTGAGAAAACATCTAGAAGAAGGGGGGAAGATGATAAATTTGTTATAGAAAGATGCATCATCTTCGAAGCATACATAAACTCAAGAGTCAAACACAATGCATTTCCCTCAATAGACATTGCCGGTATGAGCCATAACGGCTCATAAAGGGCAATATTGCCAATTCTGATACCTAGAGCCAATATTGATACTGACCTTGATACCAAAATTTAAATTATGATCTAAGTCATGATTTTAAATATTGGCTAATTTCGATATATATCGGGAATATCGTATCAGGTTTTGAGTTAACCAATTTGATATTAACCTTATAATATTGGGTGTTACCAGGTCCGGTATTGCCAATACGGTTGATATTGGCAACACTGATACTAAAAATCATTGGCTGATACGGACAAAGATTTTAAACCAACCCTAAAATCCAAATATAAAAATCTAAATCCTAATAGAAAATAAATTTTGATAGACTATTGAATTGAACTATGTTGCAATCGACCTTATTAGTTATTACCATTTTCCTGTAAAAACATTATAGAATACATGGAACCATAACATCTAAGAACCATGTTGAAAAAAATGCAACTTAGAAAGCATATTTATGTACCTTCAGAGAAAGACAAGTGATTTCTTATATCAATCATCTTTACTTTGTTTGGAGGGTTGAAGCTTCGACAGGAGATAGAGGCAAATGGAAGATAGGAGGATAGAAGCTGCAAAGCAGAGCAAGTCGATGGATGAAGATATAGTCACCTTCCTGCTCTTCTCAAATAATCCAACCAGGAGAGCCATCACAATGACATGCCCCAGCTTTGTCTTGAGCTCATTTACTGATTGTATTTCCAACCATTTTGGCCGTTCCTACATGGAGAGTTTACATACTGATTGCGAGAAGAATGTAACATATGGAAAGGAAATAGGAGCAATCACATATGTACCAATGTGAGAAAGAATCATTTTTTTAAAGCAAAAGTGAGGTGGACAAAATCTACATGACATACTTTAAAAGTTTAAATGAAGATTAAGTGAAGAGTTTACCGAAAGTTTGAATAATCCAAAGAAGTTTGATCCATAGGAAGAGGTTTTGGCAATGTCAAAATTGCTAATGAATAGCTTGTAAAGACCCATTCCAAAGACAAGCATTACTGTTCCTATAAGATAGACATCTGGAAATGAAACAAAATGATTGGTTAGTCATAGATTATTTCAGTCACCATCTAAGCTGATAACTCATTTCAGCACCAACATGCTTGTTTGAGCATCCATGCAATACAAGTTAGTAGTTCTATTTCACAGAACCAGCCAAATTCTTATTTGGCATTTCATAAGATATCATATCTAAAACTCAAACCCAGTAAAAAATTCAAGCAACAATAGATCACTTCTTATTTCTCATTCAGCTTGCAGAATTTTGTCAGCCTTTTTTTCTATTTAAATATAATTAACCCAAGGCTGTCCTTTTAAAGTTAAGATCAAGGCTTGATAAATGTTCATATGTTTTAATTTGACATGATGCACTGGTCCTCAACATTAAAGTCAGTTAAGAACTAACAGGTTGAAACCAATTTACAAGGAAAAACTACACTCCCACAAAATTCTCCAGATAATAAATATTGTGTTCAACAAAAAAAAAAAGTCTAGGACAGTGTAGAATGGCAATAGAGTTTATTCTCACCAAAGAGATTTTTTTTTTAAATTGGGTGCAATTGCAACAATGTAAAAGTGGTTCAGGATTAGACTTTTGATGAAAGGCACTCACCAATGGCTTCAATCACCATCATGATAACATTTCCACCATTTACAGCGTATTCTCCAAAGGAATTTATCACATACACACAACCCTGCACCAATCAATGATGAAGCTAAATAAGTTATAAACACCCATCACATTTCCAACGATGTGTACTACTAATGCAAATTTAGAAAAAGTTTGGAAACATCTATTCAAATTAAAGTGGGTAAACACAGATAACCTTTTTCCTTTAATACTAAAAAACTCGGACTAAATTATGGCAACTTGCATTAAGTAAAAATGAACACAATCCTCACATCTTTCAAGTGTTAATGCTAAGTAATTGTTGAGATTTTGCCTTATTTTCAAGAAGAGATGATGGTCCAAGAAGAGACAATCGAATTGGAGAAGACGAAGGCTTGAAACAGAAGAAGCAAATCCAACTGAGTGAGATTACTTGACTGTATAGTCAACTAATGCTCAGACTAGTCGACTGCCCAATCGATTGGAAAGATATAGAGAAGGAAGTGTTTACAGTTAGTTGACTCATAGGTCTTATAAGTCTACTAGTACGAGGACCGTACTAGTCGAGTAGTCTGCCATTCTGAAGCGTGAACGAAGGCGGAGCGAGTTTTCTTTTCTGGTAGAGTTCGAATAAGATTCAGATTTTATTCAATGAAGATTTGTTTTTAAAATTTAATGGGTCTAAAATTCTTCTAGATCAAGGAGATCAACTCCTACAAGGATTGATCAAGTTTTTCAAGCATCCGGCGACCAAGATGATCTCATAATCCGAATATAATTTGTACTATAAAATTCTATAAATAAAAGTTGTAACCCAGTAGATTGTAACATGAAAGGTGAAAAAAAAAAGCCAAAAAAGATAGAGGAAGATAACGGTGCATAGAGAGAATTTATACTCAATCTTGCGGGATACAAGGGAAAGCTGAATACTCTTGTGGGAATTAAATTGAAGGTTAGATCTATTGTACGAAGTTTATTAATAAAACTCTCTCAACTTCTCTCCATGTGAATGTAGACTAAGTTTGGGCCAAACCACATTAAATTCTTGTGTTCTTTTCTACTCTTTTGTTTTGATATTACTAGTTTGCTCTACAATAATTTTCTTTTGTAAGTACTATATATCATCACGATTTCGCAATGTCGATCACGGTCTTAAGCATGCACAACAGTTGGTATCGTAAACCGATTATTGGTCTCAACAAGTGGTGTCATAACTGTCGTGTCACAACAATTGGTATCAGAGCTGAAGGTTGATGATAAGGTGATATGTCGAAGATTGAAAGTTCTGCGACCAAGTTCAAGGTCGAGAAATTCAATGGTAAAGAAAACTTCAGCCTACGACAAAAGAGAGTGAAGATATTGTTAGTGCAACAAGATCTTCATAAGACCTTGCAGGAAAAACCAGCAAAACATGAATGTATATCAAATGAGGATTAAGAGGAGTTGGATCTAAAAGCGGCAAGCACGATCCTATTATGTCTCGTAGACGAGGTCATGTACAACATGATGACGACGAAACAATTACAGGTTTGTAGTCAAAATTAGAAACGTTGTATATAACAAAGAGCCTCTCCAATAAGTTGTATTTGAAGAAATAATTATATGGGTTACGCATGACGGAATGGATAGTGGTGTTGGAGCATCTAAACTTCTTCAACAAAGTCATCAGCAAGCTACTAGCTGTTGATGTCAACATCAGCGAGGAAGACAAGGTGTTAATACTTCTCAATTTGCTTCTGGAGTCATACGATCACATTATTACCACCATACCTTACAGTAAGAAAACTCTCATCTTGGAGGAGGTCACATCAATTCTCTTATTTAATGAAATCAAAAAAAAAGTCAAATCAAATTGAGCATGAAAGATCAGGTTTGGTGGTTATCAGAAAGAAAGGATGAGTAGGAGAGAAAAGTCTAGGTATGTCAAAGGCGCGTCACTTTTATCAACAAGGTCACTGGAAGAAAGACTTCAAGCATCGGCAAGAGTGATTGAAGAAAAAGAGACAAACTGCAGAGGCAGACGTAGCAATGAGCGTTATTAACACAGAAGTATTAATGGTGTCTTACGTTGAAGACAACACTTCTTAAGGTAAAGGCTGAATATTTGATTTTGATAGTACAGCTGTATGTTCCCTCAAAGAGATAATCAACTCCTTGATTGTAAAGGAGAAAGGGACTATTTAAATGATGGATGGCTCGACTTGCAAGATCATCGGCATTGGAATAGTTAAGGTTACATGCAGACATGAAACAATGCATACTCTGGAGGCAATTCAGTATGTCTCAGAGGCATGACACAATCTAATATTCATAGGGGTGCTTGGTAAAGAAGGATGTCAGATCTCTGTGCAACAAGGCGTCGTAACGGTTAGCCAAGGAGACAGGGTAATCCTGAAAGGAGAGAATTGTGGAGGAATATACAAGCTTAAGAAAGAAAACTCAGTTCGAGATGAAGTTTCAGAGATAAACTTGGAAGGAAGCCCATTGCGAGGTGGAGTTTTAAGAAAGACTGCAATGGGACGTGAACCGAATTAAAGTGTTGCAGGAAAGAGAAAAAACGCATTCAAATGAGGCACAAGTACGCTCAAAGCTTGGCGGTAATTCAGCCAAAGGCCCCGGGGAGAGGGGCAAGAGTAAAAGGCTTCATAATAGGTTACACTTAAGGAAAAAATCTAAGTAATAATCCAAAATTTTTAAGGTATTTTATTAAATGCTTAAAAAGCAAGTCAAGGTGGACATTGTTGAGATTGTCTTATTTTAAGAATAGATGATGGTCCAACAAGATTCAATTGAATTGGAGAAGACAAAGGCTTGAAGTACAAGAAGCAAATCCAGCGGGATGAGATTAGTTAACTGTATAGTCCACTAATGCTCAAGTCAGTCGACTGGAAAGATACAGAGAAGAAAGTATTTACAGTTAGTCGACTTATAAGTCTTATAAGTCACTAGTCAGAGGACCAACTAGTCTGAAGGACCAGTCGACTAGTATGCCGTTCTGAAGCGTGAACAGAGACGGTGCGAGTTTTCTTTTCTGGTAGAGTTTGAATAGAATTTAGATTCTATTAAATGAAGATTTGTTTCTAAAATTTAAAGGTGTAGAATTCTTCTAGATCAAGGAGATCAACTCTTATAAGGATTGATCAAGTTTTTTAAGCATCCGACGATCAAGATCGTCTCATAGTCCGAATAGAATTTATACCATAAAATTCTATAAATAAAGGTTGTATCCGGTAGATTGTAACACAAAAGGTGAAGAGAAAGCCAAGAAATAGAGAGGAAGATGACAATGCATAGAGAGAAGGTATATTCTTATAATCTTGTGAGATTCAAAGGGAAGGAGAATACTCTTGTAGGATTCAAAGGGAAGGTTATATCTTTTGTACCAAGTTTATTAATAAAACTCTCTCAAGTTCTCTCCCTATAGACGTAGGCCAAGTTTGAGTCGAACCACATTAAATTCTCGTGTTTTTTTCCTACTTTTTTGTCATGATATTGCTAACTTGCTCTACAATTGTTTTCTTTTGCAAGTACTACACATTGTCACGGTTCCGTAATGTCAATCACGGTCTTGGGCGTGCACAACAGTTGGTATTGTAACCCGATTGTTGGTCTCAACAATTGGTAACATACTGTCGTGTCACAACAGAGATTGCCTTGAATGTTGCACTGACTAAAAATAAAACACAGTCATTCCATATTTCAGGTGTTAATTTTAAGAGAGAACCTTGGTTGTCAATGCTTCAGTTATTGAGGATATGGGCTGAATGGAAGAAGAGGATTCATGTAGCCGACCCCAACAAATTGGGATCAAGGCTTTGTTGTTGTCGGTGTTGTAACCTTGAATGTAGCACCTTTTCTAGTTTTCCACCATCTTTTGAAAACATATTATGTCCAAAATGTTTAATGCTTAATCCAATAGTAATACCCCAAGCTCAGGAAGCATTAGACCCAACAGACACTAGCTCAAACCAAGACATATTATGACCAGAAAAAACAAACTTGACAAAACCCAAAAACTACAACTACTTGAAATGACAAGGGCCCACAAGATACAGATGGCTCATTCAAATAGCAATAAGGGTAAGTTCCAAACAGCAAAGCCCAGAGGAAGAGAGTTGTTGGGTACATTGGTCTAAAATTAAAATTAAGGAAATGGCATTGGCTGCTTAGGCTGTACACTTTTGGTTATCTCATACATCTCAAGTTCAATGGCAAAGATGGGTGCTCATCACGAAGCATAAAGGAGGAGGACGAGGTAAAGCAGATGCAGCCATTGCTTTTGTCGATGTCAATTGTTGTATGCGGAGCTTGTGTCAATAGGAGGTTTGTCATCTGCACTACCAGTGGCAATAACTACGGCGGGCATGACAATTTCACCAAAGGAAATCCCAGCAAGACCCATGGGGCAATACTTCTCAGGTATAATGGGTTCGTGACAGGTACGATGATGACCACACTGACTCTCAACCAAAAATTTCACATATCTGAATTCATTATACTTTGGGGTTTTATTATTCACTGAAGCAAACTATCAAACAGTTGGTGCGCAGAACTTAAGCGAATTAAGAATTATAACAAAACTTCTACAACGATCAAACACAAAACATGTAACGAGAATCAATTGCCTTGAGAAAGCAGAGCATAGAGCCCATCAAAGAACCAACCACCCCAAATATCGTCATGAACCGGCACCTGTACATAACCTGCCCCCACAAACATCAGAGACGCAAATCAAGATCAACATTATCAACACAAAACAACAAAAACAAAAGAAAGAGAAAGTATGACCTTTTCAATGTGCTCGTCAAAATAAAGCGGGTCCTTGGGAGACGGAGGAGGCGCACCGGAGACGTGGGTCCGACGGAGGGGGCGACGGGGCGAGGAGGAACGCAGGCGGGGCGGCCTCGCGCCTAGAGCAGGCGGCGA
>JAVJIF010016950.1:0-109929 GCA_038442645.1 Agave tequilana | reverse complement strand
CAAGAGCATTGGTACAATTCACAATGAGATTGTCAAAAAGAATGCGCAAACAGAAAAATTGGCCCCAACTTTAGAAGTTGATCCACAATTCCCTTTAGATCCAAAAATAAAATAAAAAAATTAGAAATTCGACAAAACAATGAATCGAAAGAGAAATCTGACTGAAGACTGACCAGATTCTGATTGGGGTAATCGAATTTATTAAAACCCTAGGAAACGAACGAAATATTTTGCTTTTGTTTTTGTCAAATTTCTCCTTTAGGATACGCAGAAGGATGGACGTAGGAGAGAGAGTTTGGAATTTTAATCGAACTTTTTTCGTACTCTTTTTAAGCGTAATTCTCAGATCTCGACACGGAGATCTGTATGAATATTTGGCAGATTAATGCTGGTGGGCTCGGGCATGTTTATTTTGTGAGCGGGCCCCAAATCAGACTGATCCAACTCCGGCCCAAATCTAATCTAAGCTGTCCAGATTTATTCCCACACGCAAACTTCCTTGACCGGTATTTTTGGTCATTTTAATATTAGCAAATCATGTAGAAAAATAACCGATCAGCACAGGAGGAGGAGGAGTTGGTGGCCGCTTCTCTCTGTTCACTCTCTCCCGTAGATGAAGAGGGACTGACAAATAGATAATTTCTATATGAGTTACCTGAGAAAACCTGCCTCCGGTGGGATTTAATTAAATTAGTTTGAAACAGTTCTTTGAAAATTCTTTAAATAATATTAGTAGAGAGTTGGGTGTGCAGATTATCTTGTTTGCCATAGGTAGGACTGGGACTTTTAATTGATTACTTAGTTCTGACCCGGTTCCAAGACAAGCCCAGTCCGATTCAAAACCGGTCTTGATCTTGAATTCAGAGAATTTTACCCATTACTCAGTCCTGATCCGGTCCCCAATCTTCATGGATAGGTAACAGATGTAGAAGATCTGGAACTGACCTAATCAATTACCAGCCTAAATTATAAATTTTTAGTCACTTTGATATCAAATTGGTTTGAAGCAGCCTACTGCAAGTATGATGAAAGTATGATGAAGTTGCTTGTTGAAAATGTCTTGCCATTATAATCGCAGTGATTTGGGAATGAGCAAATGAGCATACAAATTTCCTTATTTCTTATAGGTTTTTTTAGTAATATTAATATTAAATATTTTAGAATAGTCGGCTGCAAGTGTTGAAAAACTGTTGGTTGAAATTTGCTATCCACTGTAATATAAAATTTGGACACCGGAAAATGCAAATGCAAATTTCTTTATATATCTTTTGGTTTTTTTTATTATTTTGATATTAAATTCTGATTAAAATATTTTTGTAATTGTAATAATTAAGATTGTTGCAAGAAGAGAAAAATATTTGCTACTGTATCTACTAATATTGTACTAGATTGTATACTATTAGATTGAGAAGTGGGTGACGCTAGTAATTCACAAGGATAGACTCCACATGTCAATCTTATAGTAGTATAATATAATATAAAATTAGTTATACAATAAGCATTATTCTTTCTTAATCGTGCACCCCAGCCGTTTTTCTAAATACAGTGCGAAAAGATTTCCAACTCTGAAAAGAGAAACTATGAGTAGGTTTCATATTTAGCTCAAGTGTTTCTCCTTATCGAAGAGAACTCAAAAGAATAATGACAAAATAATCGCTCACAGCTCTTTCGGCTAAAAACAAAATAATCAATAATTTGAAATGTCAAGAGCTCATTTTAACTGAAAAGCTCTTCCGTGAGCTTACGTATAAAAACAAAGGAGTCTCTTGCTTCGTTAAAATGCCCAAATAGCTAAAGAGAGCTATTTTTTTGATCGGAGAGGGAAACGTCAAGAAAACTGACAACATCAGGCCGTGGATTTTTATCCTTCAGATTTCTGATCTTGTTAGATTTTTGATTTGACTTTTCCTGCTGATTAAACGATCTTGATTAATTGATCTCAGATTTTCTTTTCTAATATATTTATAGCACTCTTTTGTTTTTTTTTTTTTTTTTTTTTTCCTTTTTACCCCTTTCATATGATAGGAAGATAAAACACACGACCATTATGTCCTTCAGAAAATAATTATAGATGTTTTTGCAAAGTGAAACTACTTGGTTTTCGTAGGCAACAATTAAGAAAGGAAGGTAATTTTATTTGCATTAATTGAGTTTTAAAGCTTTTGAATCCCTCCCCCCCCCCCCCCCCCCCCCCCCCCCCACCCCCAACCCAAAAAAAAAAAAAAACCACCACCAACAAAAAAGAAAAAGAAAATTATAATCTTTACAAAGCAGTACCAGCTCCAAAGTTGATTTTTTTTTTTTTTGGTTCTCTAATTTATTAGATAATATCAAAGTATTTATTTGCTTCGCTCTCTATCTCTGAAGGTTGCCATGCACAACATTCAATTTTTTGCAAAAGATCCATGCATTACATTACAATAATACAATAATACAATAATGAAGAAAAAACTAAATAGAGTCCAATTTTGCTATGGGAAAAGAAAAAACAATGAAATTATATGCCCAATAAAATCATATGTTAAATTGTTTTAATAGTTCTGAAGAGATAATTTCAATCGTATTAGATATCAAATATTTAAATGTTCTGGATAAAATGAGTCTACAGATATTGTACGAGCTCAGAAATAAGATTGTAAAAGATGAGAAATACAGCCCAACTGTTGTAATTAGGCCATAAACCATGATAACAATGCGAACCTTAGCCTACAATGCAATATCCACTGCATATTGGATGCACAAAAGAAAAAAAGATTTGACCTACTTTTGGGGCATCAAGCTCATAGGGTGCAAGTGATTTATCATGAATTTTGTTTAAACTAAAAAAAATATGTTCTAAAACAAATTAAAATTTTCTTCACAACATTGTATAGATGCTTTACTGACATTCATGCACTTACTGAACTCATTGGAAACTTTTCAAAAAAATTTTATTTGGTTAGAAAAATTTTATGAAAAGGAAGCAAACTAGGAACTCGAAAAGAATGAACAAAACCCGCAATGCAGTTTAAAACACAAATTATGATTCTTCGCCCTCGAAGGCAAAGGATGCAATGGTATCATCATCTCTGTAACCAGGTTTCAACTGCAAGGAGTCAATGTAGTAAAGCTCCATATCAAGCGAACACATTTCTTTTATAAATAAAATGATCGTTGTTCTTACAAGATGATGTCATATAAATTACATGACCTTTTCATGAAAGATTTTGCTGCACCTTTTCTTGAAATTACAGGAAGGTATTCCAACAAATAATAACGGGCAATACCTCCATCTTTTACATAGATGCCATTCTCTATAATTTGGACTCCTCATTCAGCATTTGTTCTCACAAAGAAGGTTCCCTGCATACAGGAGCCACAGCCAAAAAATTAACTAGTTGAATCGAACAAATAAGAAGAAATTGTGTACACATTCTCAAATGCTTGATCCCCTCAGTGAATGGCAATTAAAGGTCAAATAACTTTTTCGTAAGTCATAATATCAATCCAACAAATGAAGGCTTGCTGTTGCTGTTGTTATGGAATACTTCAGACTAATATATTGCTCTCTGCAAGTTCCACCAGATTTATCTCAGAGAAAAAGGAAAAACAAACACTTAACATTTTGTCCATCTCCCTGGGGCATAGTTTTAATTATTAATATATTGACAACTCGTGATGGTTATTAAAGAATATCAATAACGATATTCTATCGTCATTCAATAAGGTATATAGTAACAATACATAACTATTAACCGTTGTGATGACTTAGAGTGCTTGAACATGCCAACAAGACGCACACGTTCCTGTATTCTCTGAGAAGTTGAAAGAAACCCCACTGGATGATTTCCATGTACTTGTTACATGACCCTCTGGCCCAATTACAGCAGAAAGATAGTTTTCCACTGAGGATTCACAAAAGAACTATTATCACAGTAAGTATTAGCACATTCATAGAACATAATAATGAGTAATATCCACAACCGCCAAAGGATCAACAAATCTAAAAGCTTTTTCTACCCAATAACCTCTGCTTCTAAAAGCTCAGTTACTCATATAGCACAAGGTACTGTTCCATGAACTTATTGGCAAAGTTCGGCAAAATTCAAGGATGTGATCTGCTAAATTACTCTCTGCTGGAGGCTCACTGCCTTCAATTTCTGGAAGAAGCTTTCCAGTTATTAAAAGCAACACCATATTGTTGTTTACTAGGAGAAGGAGAAATCATTTCTGGACTGATATATGATATAAATATCAGTTATAGTCTGCTATTGCTACCTCCACTTCCTTACTTGTAGAAGGAAAAATCAATTCTAGACTGATATATGGGTTGAAGATCTGTTATCCTCTGCTACTGCTATAACCACTAACATCAACATCAGCATTAAGAATATCCTGAATCATGAAGGTACATGGGATACTATCTGAATAGAATAGATATATCTGTAAACATAACTCAAGTCATTATTACCTCTTTCCCCCCATTTCTGAAGCTTGAGATTCGCTTATTTGGACTAGAGAAACATCTGGTCATTTTACTACAGCTCCCGTGGAGCAAGTACTGTGAGAACATCCATCCTCAAACTCCACCCCGTCTCACACACACTCTAAAAAGCAAAAAAGAGGAGTAGGTTTGCTTGGATGTTGTTCAGACAAGCTGTCCTTGTTGACAAAGCAATAACTAGACTTCAAATTCCTATTGCGAGCAAGCATCACTGTTAGTCTGTTGCATTAATTCTTTTGGGAAATTGGCCATTCATCTCTTTTTCAACCGTAAGTTTGTTATGTCCAGTTGTCATTTTGCAAGCATTTTCATGTTTCTATGATACATCATGCATCTAGTTTTGTGCAAGTTTTCTTCCTCAGTTTTCACATACTCATCTCTCTTTAAGATGCCAAGGAGATATGTAACAATACTTATATGTTGGGAAATATGAAACAATGTTACCAAGAACGCAGAAAGAGAACACGTACATAACGCTACCGCCTTGAAACTGCAATGAATTTTATAGGACAACAAAGTGGTTGTAAATATGCATGTGTACATTAGTTTAACTGTAAAAAATTAACCAAAGTGCATCTTTCCTTGTTAACAAATTTTCTACTTACCCTTTCCTCTTTCCATTTATTTTAAGATCCGAGCATCCAAGCATCCAACATGGGCAGTGCGGTATTTGAATGAGAATCTTTAGAGTTGAAAATATGGACGTCGGATAGGTTCGGCCGACGGTCCACAGGCATAGGCGCTTCGATAGTTCTCCCATTTCCTCTCGGAGCGACGGAGGCCGCGACCATAGCCTGGGTGATGTTTTTCCTTGATGAAGCCATATCAGTTGTGCGAGGGTGTTTAGAGGAAGGGTTAGGGTATTGGAGAGGGAGAGATCCTGAGTTAGGATTCAGAACCTCTCAACGAAAGCACCAAATGCTGTGGATAATTCCTAAGGAATCTGTCCACGCACCAAAATAATAGAGTGGGTATAATCAAATCACAGAAAACCATCGCAACCGCACAGATTTTACGTGAAAACTCAAATAGGAAAAATCACAGAGAATGGGAGAGAGATTCCGTTATATCAATGGCAATTACAATTGGGGTTGTACTAGGGTTTCTAGATACAATTGATCGTCCTCCTACACATTGGAAGGGATCTCTTATTTATACAGGATGTGTCTGTTAAATTCGACTGCAGAGTGTTCAGCTCTATTTAAATACTTAACTATTTATCTATGAGGCGGTTAGAGCCGAACATCCAGGTTTTGAACTGATTGGTGAGAGTTAATCTTTATCTGATAGTCTGCGTCCAGTTGTAGATGTGATTGATTCGTTCTTGAACAGTAACTGTCGAATTCAAAGAGGATTTGGCTTAGAGATAGGGATTCTCACAACTGATTTGGCTTAGAGATAGGGATTCTCACAACTGATTCTATCTCCTCTTTCTAACTACATGATCCGCTCGGAGTTTGAATCGATTGAGGGCTCCCGCTTAGAGGTTCTGGAAGCAGCCACGTATCGCTCGCCTGTTTGGTGCTGAATGGATACATGGCATGATCTCAAGGAAGTCGGAAACTGACCACTACAATGCTCTATACTGTATTTTAATGGTCATTGCTCCAAATTTTTATTATATTTTGTGTTACCTTGCTTACTAGAAACCTTGCTTCTATCATCATGTTCTGATACTCGGATAAAAATAAAATTCGGCAAGAAGAAGACTTCTCTTGGATCTTGTCAACTTGCCTATACTAAAAAGGCCTCAACTCATTCTCAGTAAATTGGACCGGATATTCTATAGATATACTTTTATTCTTAATGTTGATGGAGCACTGAAAAAAAATCAACACAGTGTGCAGGCAGGGGTGCTATTCTTCAAAGTGACAAGGGTCTTGTCATCTTTGGCTCAGGTTTTTACTATGATATACTCTAGAACCGAAGCCGAAGGTCTGGAACGCTTGTTGGTGGTTTATTTCAATGCTTCCTCTTGGGTATGAGACATATATTAATTGTTATTGATTCTAAAATCAGAGCCAAATGACTATTACTGATTCTAGAGGTATTTCCACTGACTCTAAAACCATAGCCAATATGACTATTACTGATTCTATAAATACTTTCATCATCATTTTCTTGCTAATGGTGCTATCGCAAAAGGATTTTCTATCACTTATTCATCATTTGCCATTCCAAGAAAACTTCAGAGGTTGATAGCTCCATCTCCTTACCTAGAAGTTAAATATTCCGTGTAAACAGTAGGACATTGTTCATTCCATTTTCTGTTACGTAATAAGGAATAGTAGAACACCTCAAGGGTGTGTGAGTAATCTGTTGTACCAATATTTTCATTATTGACAAATCTAAAGGGCTGGATGATCCTAGAGACGTTTCAAAAAGAAAAAGAAAAGAAAAAAAGAGAGAGAAGCAATACCAACTGCTATTCAAGCAAGCAAGACAAGAGCATAATAGTCAAGACCCGTGCAGCATCCCATCCAGCTAGAGAAACAAGGTAACATGCCTAAACTTCCATACTATTTACTTCTAAGATGCAGGGTGAGACAACAGCCTGCACTATTCCCAAATAGCACCAGAAAAAAAAATGTTTGAAATGCTCCTCTTTGGCAATAGCCAATATTCTAAGCATTATTACAGATGTTTATATTCTTCAGTAAAAAGAAAGAAAAAACTTACCATTTACTCTTTCTTGAGCAGAACAAAAAATTGTATGCTCAAACACGTCTTTTGCAGCATCTGCCATTTGATAGAATAAACATCAATTATCATTATCAAATCAAAAAGTTGATGAGAAACATGTGAACAAAGATTTTGCATCTGAAACTAAAACAAACATTTTGTGCATAAGATACAAACCATGCTTCATTGTTAGAGATGGATCTTCCTCTTCTACACGGCCAACTATCTTTGCGGGATTTCCGCAACCATGCTGTGATCATAGAAATAAAAGAATGTCAACTGACCCATGCCATTGAGTTCTCATGAACTTTAATTATGGAGGCAAAACAACCATAAAATCATATGAAAAGAAAAGAAACAGAGTGGAAACTGACTAAGGACATTCTTAGGTAATAACTCAACCACAATTGCACTCTTCCTTATAGAGCAGCTTGAGAATAAATGCAACCCAGGAACAAATCACACCCATCTCGTCCCATAGAACGCAGTTTAGCCTCGGAATTTTGGAGGGTGGCCCTGCTTCAGCTTGAACTAAGAAGCCAATGAGGTAATATTTCCTAGCAGTAACTTAGGTCTTCAAGCTTTGTGGTAGGCATCACCATACTACTTGCCTTGGGCCTTTATTAGCTATTAGCCACATACAAAACGATTAATGTCAAGTTGACCCAGTTGTTAAATTTGGATCAATAGCATTCTAAATCTATCTTGTGTTACAAAGCTGAAGCTACATTGGACAGGAAAAGGTTTAGTTTATAAAGATAAATAGATCACCAGTTTATCTATTACTGAATATTGTTTAGGTAGCACACATTTGTTTGCAAGCCCAGCAGTCCAATAGAAATATTAATTAATCATCTGAAGGAGCAGTAAGAAGTCGACTAAGCACAACAGGTCAACTTTTATTGATGCTTCTGAAATGGCCCTTTTCGCAGTATTGCAAACACCAGAGGTATAGTCACTATGAAGAATTAAAATGAAGGGAAAAGCAGGGCTATAAATGGTACCCGCTAACCTGATTTGAGAAAATGGTGCTCTCGATTTCGGATCTGAAAAATGGGACGAACTTGTACAGAAACTGACCAGATTATGAAAAATCCTACTTGACATCTATCACAGCTGTTCATTTCATTCTTTCCCCAACTTCCCAATTTCAAACCTAACTGCTTTGAAAGAAAGAGTAAATAAGGTAGGGATCTCCTAAGTGCTTTGACGGCTGCAAGTAGAAGCTGTTCAAAGATCAATGCCTAATCTCTGATCCATCTTTGGATAATAAAGCCAAACTGAATCTTTTCTATTTCATTCTACTCCTCTCACTCTCTTTTCCCTGTTTCAGTCTCTTTAGCTACTTTTGCATGTTGGATACGCAAAAAGCAATGAGTTGCGCTGGTTTTGTGTGTTGATTTCTTCTATTTTAATCAGCTTATGTGAAGGCTTTGACAAGATAGTAGTAGTAAAGGTTTTTTTCAGCCGCTAGTTCTGGTACATTTTTTATTTATTTAAATGTGGTCTAGGGTCATAATAAATTAGGTTGTGGGTTTTATACATGGTTTGAAATTTAGTATCACTACAGGGATCAGTTTTGAAATATTGTTATAAGTGTATCAGTTATAGGATTTTGGTATTGGAATCGGCAATATCAGTCATTTTATCTCACAGTATCGGCAATAACGTGTATCATTTTGGTTACATGAGGTCACATCGGCAGTATCAATAAAGAGTAAAAATATCGGTATGTGGCAATATTTCAAAACTTGGTTATACATATCTTGAAATTTGTCATTCATACAAAATAAAATAAGTTTGTTATTATTCATTATTCAAGAGGATTGGATCCATTTTTAATTAATGTTCTTTTTTGTAATGATTTTTGAATCAATCTATTATAAGAAATAAGGGGGGAAACCGAAACCAAATCTGAACCCGAATTTCTTATCAGGTATATATCAGATTCAGATCCTCCTCTTATTATCTAAAGAGAATTTGGGTTCTGGGAGACAATATCCTTATCCGGTTTGGATTTAGATTATATATGTACCTAAACCAAGGTCAATCCATTTACACCCCTGTAAAGAAAAGAAAAGGTCACAGTAGATGCCTTAGCAGTAAACTGGAGCAGTTATCCCATGATAATTGTGGATGAGAAAGTGATGAACAGAATGAGAGGAGTAGAAACTAGAATGTGTTTGCCTGAGTGGTGGTGGCCTAAACATCAGCCATACAAGATGCATGGCTCTAGTTCTCATACTCTTTTTTAAGAACACTCGTAATCAACACAGCCAAAGTTTGAGCAGAAGATAAATAACAGTGTCTTTTCAAATCTGTCAAATATAATAAGTAATTAATTAATAGAATTATTCAATTATAGAACTTAATAGCATTTAGAGTCTTATAGAGTCCTAGTAGTATTATGAGTCACAATTTGAGTATGATTTCATTTTGTATGGGCCTATATAAAGAGAGGAATGCAAATGGCTCTTATGCAATTATATTTTTTAATTCTTTTTTATAATTAAAAATATATAGTCTTTCATAGTTTAATATGGTATCAAATTCTGAGTCCATGATTAGGTTCTGACCTCTTTCTTTCTTTCTTCTGAAACTCTCACTAATTAATCTTAATGATGAGGACATCACACCAATTCCTAGTTGTTTTTATGCCTTAGTCTATTTTTGAGTTTATTGTTTTGTTTTATTGTGTTTTAGTACAACATCGATTATATCCGAGTAGTGTCCTTTTGTAAAGCCTATAAATAGGCCTCGGTACCTTTTAATCAGTAGACAATAATTAAATAAAATCTTCCAGCTTATATTTCTTGAGTTATGAGAGTTGTTGAGAATGGGCTGTGAAGCCCGTGGCGTAAGGAGTGTGAAGCCCAAATTTATCCTGTTCTTATCTCTAAATCCTAATTTCTCTTTCCTATTTTCTTGTCAAAACCCTATTTCCCAATTTTTAGCTTGAAGGTGATTGTGATCCTCCCGTATATCATCAATTTGGCATCAGAGGCTTGGTCTCAATCTCCTTCGAATTTCTTCCCTTCTCCAAAACCCTATATCTACTTCTAAAAAAGGTATTGTTCCAATTACTATTTCGTGAACAGTAACATGAACAGTAATAACCCCTGATTGGTAATTACCCCCGATTACTGTTCATATCCCCCACCCCAAAACTCGCCCATTCGGAGTCCGTTTTGAGCTATGTTCGAAGCGTTGGGTTCGTGACTGAACCCCGGAGCCACAGAAGAGAATTCATAGCACTAGAGCAGCAGATCCGACCTCAGCGAGTCTGTTTTGGTGCCGATAATGTCCTTGCAGCAGAAAACCAACATTTCAAGCCACATTTTTAGTCCGATTTGAGTCCAGTTAGAGCCACTGAGATTCTTGGGTAACCTCTTATCTTTATGCACTGAATTTCACTCATGGGGTTTTACTTTTGTGTCAAACACATACATTGATGGTGATGAGAAAGAGCTTGAAAGAGACATGTATGTAGCTCTCCCGTATTTTTGGGGTTCTAATGATCATGATCGGTATGAAAAGTGGGAAAATCAACTTGAAAACTTCTTCAGATATTTCTCCTCAATACTTGAGCAGAAGTGCCACTATATCCAAATAAAGCTAGCTGGAAAAATTTATTGGTGGTGGGAAGACAGTTATATGAACCATGGAGATTGGTTGATCTTACAAGAGCTTCGTACACGGTAAGCTCTACACCTCGAGAGCCCACAATTCAGTGATTTGGTCGCTGAATGTTAGAAGACGCTCGCTGGCATGGTGAAGATTCTAAAAAGTAAGGCGGTAGAGGTTGTTAAAGATCCATAACCAGAGCCAAAAGTTGATAAACCAGAGCCAACGCCAGAAATTGTTGCTGAGTTGGTACCACTGCAAGAAGAGATTTTCTCCCGGTCCACAAAAGTTAAATAGCTCCCTAATAAGACCCTCATAGATTTTCCAAGCAGAGCCTACCTTGAAGCCAGTACCACCTTTGGCAGCTATGAGGGCCTCGTTTTTCTTCAGATCGCCTGATATGTACGACCCATTGTAGATCTTTCTACAGAATGTAGGTTCACAGGAGATTGGTGCCTTGGTATGTGGGTTAATTTTCAGTGGAGTTGAGTTGCATTGCTATGTTGCACATATCTTATTCAAGCTACCATCGACTGCAGTCGGTCTGTCACAAGAACCAGTTCCACCTCCACCACCTTAGTCTCGATGTGATGCATTAGTGTTGCTACCACGACCGCCACTATGGCCTTATTGCGATGCTACATGCGGGGAGTCCTTACTCAACAGGGTCGTGCTTTTTCCCTAGAGGAAATGATGATGACATCACACCAATTCCTAGTTGTTTTTATGCCTTGTCTATTTTTGAGTTTACTTTCTTTTATTGTATTTAAGTTTACTATTTTCTTTTATTGTATTTTGTACCACATTGGTTATATCCGAGTAGTGTCTTTTTGTAAAGCCCATAAATTGGCCTCAGTACCTTTTATTCAGTAGACAATGATTAAACAAAATCTTTCAATTTATATTTCTTGTGCTATGAGAATTCTTGAGATTGGGGGTGAAGCCCGTGGCGCAAGCGATGTGAAACCCGCGGTGCAAAGGATGCGAAGCCTAAATTTTATCCAGTTCTTATCTTTAAACCCTAATTTCTCTTTTCTGTTTTATTGTCAAAACCCTAGTTCCCAATTTTTAACTTGAAGGTGATTGCAATCCTCTTGTATTACATCACGTAATCTCTCTTTTACTTCTTCGGGTCGCAAAATCACCACTCTTTAAAAGAATAAGATGCTACAATAACCACACCACGCTACAATAACCCTAATACTATTTTCTTCTCCTTCATCTTCTAGTTATTATTCATCACCGAGTTGATTTTGACCTCATCATCACCAAACAAAGAAAATTCTAATGGTATTGTCATGAAGAAGTTAAATTCTAGCGAAGAATCAAGAATAACTTGTATAGTTTTGCCATATTCCGCAGTTGGCTTTGCTTATTTTTTTTTATTAGATCCCAGGGGAGGATTGAGTGGAGTTAAAGTGATTAGATACCAAAGCGAAGATCTGGCTGTGATTAGATCCTAAGGGAGGTCAGAAACATTATGTTTTGAGTTTGCTTATGTTTATAAGATTATGCGTGTAAAGCCCATGGGAGGATTTGGACTGTGGTATGATTAGATCCCAAGGGACGATGGAAGGGATTATTGTTTGTGTTAGTTTGAGTTTCCAAGGATTAATTGCTGTTTATGTTAGATTTAGATTCAACTTAGTTTGGTAACTTCTAATTGATTTGGTTTGATTGACAACAATTATTTAGCATATGCATAAACATCTAGTAGTTTGGCACCAACAATTCAACATCTAATCAACAACTAACAGATCAACATCGATAATTCATGAGATCAGGATCAACATCATCAATTCAGTATTTGTTTTTAGCACAATAATTTCAACATTTATTTTTTAGTTTTTATTAGACAAACTCTCAATGTCATATCATGATGAATATGAATGGAAATGTTAGGTATGATGGGTAATTAATTAATAGTCCAGTAGTTTAGTTTCGTCATTTGAAGTCTTAGAGTCCTAGTTAGCATTATATATCATAATCTGAGCAGGATTTGGTTTTCTATGGGTCTATATAAAGAGAAGATTGCTCATGATTATGTATTGCAATTTGTATTTCTTCTTGATAACTGATGAAGATGTAGTCCTTTTTAGTTTAACGATATATTTGCCGTCAGAGATTAGGGAGTGAATGGGGCTTATAAGCAATCCCTAGTTGGCTACATGATGAGAAGGATCAGGGATCAGGGAGGAGCTTGAAATAGACTTGTGATCTCCACTGGTGATAATTTCTCTGGGATGTGATTGTGATTGTTTGATTTCAACAGATCCTTGACAAACATATACACAACCAAGAGCTTGCATAAATCATGGGGCATCATAAGCACAGGGGTGATCCACTTGTTTGGTTGGAAACTGCCCATCAATAACATCAATAATGGATGACATTTTGTGAGATCACTTATTCTTAATGCATAGATTGCACAATTTTCTTTGTATAATCAATTTTGAGGACATTTATTCATAATGCAATGTTCATGCAGGTAGAGACTACATACATTTATATGGCCAAACATTGCCACCAGACAACTGCAGCCATTCATCTAGGATAGGGCAGCTAATCCCTTGGAAAAATTTCAAAGCCATGCTAGCTGCCTTCCACGTGTGAGTTCTCATTGAGAGTAAAACCAATTAGGTTAGGCGGGTTGGAACAATAAATGGAAGAATGCATAATCGAGAACTCTCTCTGTGAAATAATACATTGAAGAATGTTCTTTGGCATAAGATTCAGTGATGGTTGTTGTAAAGATCACTCCATTAGTGATAACAAGGCCCTTTATTACTGCATCTCCCATCACATAGGCAACACTGAGCTGCAAAAATTGAAGAGTGGTCATCTCACATGACATAAGCAATACGGATCTGCACAAGGTGAAGAATGGCACTAACTTTGACTGTTAACTTGTTTTTACCTCTCTTTTTTTTTTTTTTTTTTTTTTTGGTGAATTATAAGTCGTAGCCTGATGCAAGCGATATTTGAACCCTAGACCCCTTACCCACTGCAAAAATGTTTTACCACTATGCTATACAGTGACACTTGCGTTTTTACCTCTATTTAGTCCACGTGCAAAAAAAGAAAAAGAGGCAATATAGTATTAATTGCTAATACATCCAAACAAGTATATCATGTTCATTAAAACAAATCAGCATCAGTCATAGTCTTTGAAATATATGGAGGTATGATGTTTCCATCAAGAGATTTAAGATGACCTGTTACTAACCTGTGAGGAGGTATATCCTTTAAAACAAGGGAACCAGCAGCAACCATAGCACCTTCACCAACTGTTATGTTACCAAGCACTGTTGCACCAGCTCCAATAAGAGCACCATGACCTATTTTAGGGTGTCTATCTCCAGTTTCCTTACCAGTGCCTCCTAATGTAATAGCCTGTAACCAAATATCCGCAAATATATGGGCACATTCCCCTTGTTAATTGCTGAGTACCAATGAGACACATAATTGTGCGTGAATGAATATTCTAACAGTATTTTGACAGAATGTACACATAAATAACATAATACACCACTTTCAGCATGGATGATACACCATAAAAATAGGAACAAAGTCCTTAGTAGGAGATAACAGGAAACATATGAAGGTAAATAAGAGAAGGATAAAGAAGGGTTAAAGAAAGCAAGGAAAGTGCAGAGAAGTTGAGGGAGGAAAGCACAGATTTATATAAATTCAAAAATATTTTCCCTTCAGTGATACCATTCTTGTTACCCCAAATGGTTATAATTTTACCTTCTTCACTAATGTGCTTGCAAACAATGTGGAAAAAGTGCTGCTATCAAAATTCAAGTCAAACACGTTATAGCTAGCAAGGACTAATTGCAAAAATACTTCAACTCTGATGCTTCAATCATGCAAAAGCATAATGTTTAAGAGTTTAATATTCAAATAAGCAGGTCAATCAAATATACTGGAAACCAAAATGTTATTTTGAAAACCTGTAATTAAGAACATAAGATAATACACAGTGCCTGTAGTTAAATAACATTATACACAACCAATGGAGTTCATGTGAATTAATGCTTTTTGATATGAAATATGGTGGTATTCAAAACAAAATTGATTGTAGTTCAAGACTATGCACCATAAACATACTTCTTGTTCCACCCCCATCCCTATCCCACCTATAAATGTACAGAAATATCAAAATATATTTTCTGATAATCATTCAAAGAAAAAAAACTCTGATGTTTAAGAGTTTAATTTCTGATAAGCAGGTCAATCAAATATAATGGAAACCGATGATATTTTGAAAACCTGTAAATAAGAACATAAGATAATACACAGTGCTTGTAGTTAAGAAACATAATACACAACCAGTGGAGTTATGTGAATTAATACTTTTTGATACGAAATAGGGTGGTATTCAAAACAAAATTGATTGTGGTTCATGATTATGCACCATAAACATATTTCTTGTTCCACCCCATCCCTATCCCACCTATAAATGTACAGAAAGATCATAAATATATTCTTAAGACAATCATTGAAAGGGAAAAAAAAACTTTGATGACTACATCCAATTAACCCTTCAGCTCAAACACAAAAAATAATAATAGTAATAATAAAACAAAAATCGAGTGCCATTAGGTCCCAACAAATTTTCAGATTTCATATTTCAAAACATAAACTAGGTCCAAAAACTCCATCTAAAAAGTAAGTTCTAATAAGTTCATCACGAAGACGTGTAATATATTACATGCTAGGTCAACAAATTGATGACCTAAATATCCATCACATTACACGATGAAGGACAAAAAAGTACATGTGATGAAAGGGGGAGAAAAAGCATACTTGCCTGCATCAAAGAAACCCTGTTCCCTACAACAGCAGTTTCACCAATTACTAAACCAGTTCCATGATCCAACAATATCCCTTCTCCAATTTTTGCAGCTGTATCGCATTCGTAATAGAAAACATGTCAGAAGAACTTGTTATACAAATATATAACAGCGTTATCATTCATACTCCGTCCTGTAAGGGGAAAAGAGAAGGCAAAAGAATGAACCATTCAGAAAATAAGAAAAGAGTAGGAACAAATAATTGTTGGCCCAGAGGCCTTCCACTCTAGTTTTGATGATGATTAACTCATGTAGTTATAGTTTACTAATAATCTTGTGATGTTTAGTTTCAGATACTTAACCAAGATATTAGTAGGTGATTAGCTTCAACAAAGGTGTTTTGGAGCTTTCATATGGTGATTCAAGAGCCCGAGCGTCAAAGTTCACATCTAGCACTCATTGGAGTCAAGCTCGGTGGATCACGTTTGGATCGAGTCGACTTGGAGACAACGTTCTACAAGAAAACTTTGGTACATAGTTTAGTTTATGTTTTAAATCCATTTGTTAAAGATTAGATAGTGTGATATGGTCAAGTTCACAACACACACACGTTTCATGTTTTGGTTTTGGTTTTCAGTTTTTAATTTAACCGATCTTGGTTTTCATGAACAGATAGAATCAAAACAAGTTTACATGATTTAATGTATATTAGATTTGTTCGATATACATCTATGCTTCAACTATTTAAACAAACTTAGTTTGATAGTCTATTTCATGATTTTGGTGTTTTGGTATTTTAACAAAACGTATTTTTGAATTTTAAGTCAACAATGATATATATATCTTTCATGTATATTGGATTATATCCATATACAACATGCTTCAAGTCGTTTCAATATCATATTTTTATATTTGGATGAGTTTTGGACAAAACGATTTTTCATCTCAAAAATCCAAATTTTGGAAAATACGGAATTTGGTTTTCGGTAAAATTTTCATAACACAAAAAAATTCAAAATGTTTGTAACTTGGTTTGATTTTTACTCGAACAAGTTTGTATTTTAAAGAGAATATAAGAACTTATTTTTGTGAATTTTTAGAGATTTTATGGGATTTATTTAACAATTAAAAACCCAGTTTTCAAATCCCTTAAACAGCCTTGCCAGGCACTGGCGGTCGACCGGACCCAGAGTCGGTCGACCGGACCGGTCGACCGACGTGCACAAGAACGTGCACGCTGACCAGCCACTTAGGCCGGTCGACCGACTGAAAGTGCCCCACTCTCGGGTGGGGGCGGTCGACCGGACGGTCGACCATGAGGCTTGGCACGGCAGGGATCAAAATCTCGGCCGAGTCGGATACGACTCGGCCGAGTCGTATCTGACTCGGCCCCCTCCGGTCCAACTCGGTTGCCCGAGTCAGGTAAGTATCGCCGAGTCGCCCGAGTCGGGTCCGAGTCGGACCCGATCCGGGCCGACTCGGCGACCCGTGACTGCGCCCTTAAAGACGCGATGAGGGAGAGAGAGATCAGATCTGATCTCTCTCTCGCGCTCGCCGTCCCCCCCGCGACGCCCTCGCCGTCCCCCGCCGTAGCCGTCGCCGTCGCCTGCAGGTATGTTCTCCCCTCTCTCCCTCTCAGTCTCTCTCTCTCCCTCTCTCTGTGCCTCTCTCTCCCTCTCTTTCTCTGTCTCTCTCCCCCGCAGCGGCGCGCGCGCTCTCTCTCTCTATCTCTCTCTCTCTCTCCCCCTCTCCGCAGCGACTCTCTCCCGACTCTCTCTCTCCGCAGCGACTCTCTCTCTGTCTCTCTCTCTCTGTCGGTGGCTATCTCTCTCTCCCCCTCTGTATCTCTCTCTCACTCTGTATATCTCTCTCTCACTCTGTATCTATCTCTCTGTCGGATTCTCTCGCTCTCTCTGTATCTCTCTCTCTCTCTGTATCTCTCTCTCTCACTCTGTATCTCTCTCTCTGTCGGATTCTCTCTCTCTCCCCCCTCTCAGTCTCTCTCTCCCCCTCTCTGTCTCTCTCTCTCCCCCTCTCCCTGTCAGTCTCTCTCTGTCTCTCTCTCTGTCCCTCTCTCTCTCCGTCTCTCTCTCCTCCACTGTGTTCCCCTCTCTCTCCTCTGTCTTCGTCTCTCTCCCTCTCTCTGTTCCTCTCTCTCTAATTAATTTGCATTTAATGTCATTTAATTTGAATATGTGATGCATGAATTTGGATGTTTACATTTTTTTATGATTTGTCATGATTTTTTCATAATTTTTTTGGCGCTCTATGTAGCGTTTTTTGCGTATCGCCCGAGTCCGATCCGAGTCGCCGAGACCGATCCGTCTCGGTGCCGGCCGAGTCGGCGGCCGAGACCGAGACTTTGAATCATGTGGCACGGTTGACAGAGCGATTGACAGGCCAGAAAGCAACTGCTCTCTGGAATTGGCGCGGTCGACCGGCAGGCTCAACGGTCACTTTTTTGACCGTTGGCCGGTCGACCGGCCGATCGACCGGAAGGTCAATCTTGACCTTGTCAGCTGCCAACGGGTAGAATTTTTATGAGGCCTATTTATACCCCATTTAAGAGAGGTTTTGACACAAACTTTTGAAGAGCTAAAATTCATACTTCTCTAGTATTTAATTCCAAGTTTTCAAAAGAGTTTTTGGGTTCAAAGTTTTCATTTGTTTTTAAAAGGGATTGGAAAAATCAAGAAAAATGAAAGTCTTTTGGGATTGGTTTTTGATCTATATTTTTCTATCTATTCTAGAAGTTTTCCCAAGAGTTTTTCTTTGAGTTTTTGATTTCCAAACTCTTGTTTTCCACACTTGAGCCTATCTTGCTATCCTATCTATTAGGATCTTTGTTTTGTGGGAAAGAAGTTGTTTGTGGTTGAGATAGACCACCAAGTGATGTACCCCTCCTTTATTTGTGATATCCCTCTAAGTGTAGAGATTGTTTGAGTTGTATCCCTCTATTGTGAGGTGATAGTGGAGGTTGAGTTTGTATCCCTCTTAGTGAAGAGGTGGATTATGGTTGTTTGGCTAAGTGTCTATCCCTCTATTGAGAGGTGGATTTTGTTGTGGCTTTGTGTCTTGACTCTAGTGAGAGGTTGTATTCAGTTGAGAGAGGAGTTGTGTACTCCCGGTTATTGTATTGCCCAAATCCTCAGTGGAGGTTCCCTGTGTGGGAGTCCTGTGTGGACAAGTTAGTGGAAATCCTTCTGTGTGAAGGCGGGGACATAGAGCTGGGTGCTCGAACCTCGAAACAAATCTCAGTGTTTGCGTTTGATCCATTGACTCTAACTCTCTCTTTTATATTGTGCCTTGCATCATTTTATATTGCTCATTCATATATTATATGCTTGGCTTGTTTGTATGTGCCTCACTTGTGTTTAACCACGAGAGCTTCATATAGCACCTCAACTCTTATTCAGAGGAATCAAGAGGAGTTAGTCCAGAGCCCTTCACCGGGAATTCGGCTACACTCGTTGGTTACATCAAGTGTGTTGCAATTTTAGTTTTAATTTCCGCATTTTGTTCATTAGATTAGTCGTGTACACCTATTCACCCCCCCCCCCCCTCTAGGTGTACTTTCAATAATATGCTCGGTTTTTCACTAACTCATTCTGGTTATCATAACTATTTCAGATATTAATAAGAAAGCTATCTTCCTCTTTTAACCTTCAATGTAATGGTTGATTGAGTTTAACAAAAACTGAACAGTCCAAGAAAATTTGGTCAATCCAATAGTTAAAACCTACCCTTTGTAGACACAGAACAAGGTGTCAACAAATCATAAACTATGACCAAATAATTAAAACCTATGATCCAATAGTTAAAACCTATGAGTGCTGTACTGTAACAAAGTGTCAAACACCGCAATCTTCCAAAATCCAGACAAGAGGATGTGTCTATATGTGTGTTACTCAAATATATGTATGTGAAATATATATAAATATTGTATCCATGGAGATTCATTTTGTGTAAGATGGGACCTTAAAAGAGAAAAGTAATATATAAGACGATTAGTTTTGAAAAGGGGCATAATATACTTAATCTTATACAAAATATCTGAGCTGTAAAGGTTTACAGTTTGAAAGTGTCAGAGATGGGTGAACATGCCAAGATATGGTGTGGTTAAGTTTACACATTATAGGTTAAAACATGATTAGTAATAATAACAGTTTTTAAAGGCATCCTTTTACTTTGAGGCCTGGTTAGGTCTTAAAGTTAGCTTTCACATTAATTGACTTATCTTAATTGCTATGTCCCATGAGGAGGCATATTGTTGTTATGATTTATTTTGGTACTCTGCTTGACCTAAAAGATAAAATAAAATAAAAAATGAGACTGGTTGATTATTAACAAGTTTGAGAAGCAATTATTAAGATGGATAGAAAATTATCCATGGTTCGAAATCTCGGAATTGGAATGAGAATCCGCTGACAGTTTTAGGTATCGGAATCGGTCATATCGGCCATTTCATCGTGGTAAAAAAATTTAAAAAATTAAAAATGTTAAAAAAAATGTTAGATAATTAACAACACTTTGACATTTTTTTAAGAATAATTGGTGAAATTTGAATCACATTTGGGCAAAACATTACAAAACAAATAGTTGCTACAAAGACATAAATTAATAAGATATTTGCAAAGACATTACAATACAATGAATCTAACAAATAAATTATATTCTACTTAATTATATTCATGACAATCATTTTCTAATATTCTCTAAAATTAATTAGTTAATTATATTCATGAAACCATTTTGTAACAGAAATTTAACAATTTTTATAATAAAGTAAGTTTAAACAATTAACTTAACAAACTAATTATAGTCTACTTAATTATATACTTGACAACCATTTTCCAACCATTTTCTAACAGTTCTTAAATAATTAATAACTTATATTGGACTCAACAAATTATTGAGCACTTCTTAACCATTTTTAACATTTTTTTAATAAAATTAAGTTTTAAAAAACAATTAATCTAACAAATTACTCCTTCAGTTAGTTACCAACTTTGGTTTTTTTCTCAAAATTTTATTTTCGAGTTATTGACAATCGGGAAGAGTATTTATAATCTTTAGGAATCCTCTCGAGCTTGAGAATAATCATTGTACCCACGAGGCACAAATGCAAATAAGATTTGACACCACTGCTTTGTGGTGTCGATTAAGAGGCCAAAGTAATTCAACAACAGTGTGGAATCACAGTCAAATAATCAAAATTTTACGCTGTAGAATTGAAAATATACTATTGAATTTGCTGCAGTTTAGCAATATTTATGCTGGAATCAATAAGATCATAATAGAATCGACCGATTCCATTATGATGTCGTCCAATTCTGATTAAATACCACCAATTCTATATCAGTGCCCGCCAATTCTGATACGAATCAGTCGATTTGTATCAGAATCGGTTGATTCTTCGAACCATGATATTATCATTAGGAGGTGCCTAACACTCATTAACCATGTCTATCTAGTTTCCTCATATACTTTCTTTGAACTACTACATTCGGATATTGACAATATCGATAGGCCCAAATGAAGGCTCCTATGAAAAAAGGTTGACCCCGAGGACAAAATCTATCACTGGCTATTGGTCAAAAGTACGCAAATGCAAAGAGTTCGGAGGTCTTGGTCTTCGAGTAATGAATTTGGCCCCGTTATCCATATGGTGTGGACGATGTACCACCCTAAGTGGGAGACTTGGCTATATCCTTTGAACACCTATAGGACGAGGTTGGGGTATAGGGGAGGTGAGTTTTGCATGGACCTTAAGGTTTCTTGGTTCTGAAAGGGATTGGATAAGTGACATTCCTCCTTTCAAATGAGAATTTATGTATTGTTGGGAACAACACTTCACTAGATTTTGGCATGATTCTCGTGTAATCACCTAGAGGGGGGGTGAATAGGTGACTAGCTAATCTAATGGTCAACTAATGCGAAATTAAAACTTATTTAATGCAAACTAAAACTTCTTAAACTAAACACCAAGTATAACACAAGAGTGTAGCCGGATTCCCCGTGAAGGGCTCTGGACTAACTCCTCAAGATTCCTCTAAATAAGAGTTGAGGTGTCGCGTTGGCTCTCTTGGTTGAATACAAGTGTTAGCAAACAAGACCCCAAGCATATAACAATTAAGCATACAATATACCAAACATATAAAGATAAAGACAATATAAGCATGCAAAATATAAACAAGAGATAGAGAGAGCAATCGTAAACACGGGAGATTTGTTTCGAGGTTCGAGCACACTTGCTCTACGTTCCCGCCTTCAACACTATGAAGGATTTTCACTATAAACCGATCCCACCGGATCACTCGGTGCCGCAACACCTACAAGGCGAGTTCACACTTGAACTCCTTCGACTCTCTAGTCCCTTCACTCGTTCCCGCAAGAACTACACACCGCAAGCCCACTAGCTCGCCGAGGCCGCACCTTAAACACCGAGTTCTCACTAGAACCCGAAACAACGCGAACCCGCAAGTCCGCCTCCTCAAAGTACAAAGTAGAACTTTGGTGATCACAACACTTTGATCACCTAAAATCCTCTCACAACAAAGATCCCTATAGGATAGGTATAGCAATGAATAGCTCAAGTATTTGTGTGAGAAAACTAGGATTGAATGTGTGGAGAAAAACAAAAGAAATCACTTTGAAAAACACTCTTGATAAACTCTCTTTTGATTTGGAAATATAGCTCTAAAACATGTGGATATAACCACTGAAATAGGTATGCAAAACTAGCCCCAAAACTCTTCTCAAATCTTCTACAAAACAGCCCAAGGAAGCCCCTTTAAATAGGCTTCACAAAAACTAGCCGTTGGGGCCAAATCAGTAGCCCTGACGGCTGTCGGTCGACCGGCCCGGTCGACCGCCAACGGTCAGATTTCTGACCGTTGGAGCCTCGGTCGACCGCGGCCTGGAACAGAGAGCAGAGCTCTCTGCCGGTCGACCGGGACTTTCCAGAGAGCAGAAGCTCTCTAGCAGTCGACCGGGTCGGCCGACCAGGTCGGTCGACCAGCCCTCCAGCCAGACTGGCGTGCACGTCGGTCGACCGACTCGATCGACCGACTCCTAGCTCGGTCGACTGGCCCGGTCGACCGGCAGAAGCCAGGACAGGTCTTTTTTAGGGATTTAAAAATTGGCTTTTTGATTTAAATAAAATCCCATAAAATTTTTAAAATTCTACAAAAATAAGTTCAGTATAATACTTTGATAAACAAACATGTTTGAGTAAAATCAAGACATGTTACAAACATTTTGAACTATTTTTGTAACTTATAAATTTTGGCTAAAAACAAAATCTGTATTTTTTCAAAATAGATTTTTCCAAAACTTATTTTTCCAAACTTCTCCAAATACAAAAATAAGATATTTTAAACACTTTTAAAGCATAGAGTGTATGGAAATGATCCACTACACATACATGATGAAATATCTATGTTTTTGACAATAAGCACTAAAACGGTTTTCGTTAAAAACACATGTATATAATAAACTCCAAAAAACCAAACCGATATTTTGCCAAAATGAAAAGTTTTCCAAAATGAAAATTCTTTTATGAAAACTCATCTAAAATAAGAGTGTGTGTGTATGGTATACTTGAGCAATCCACCAACTATTCTATCCTTTACATTTTATCTAAAAACAAAATCTTAATAAAAATAAACCTAGACTCAAGTCTTGATCTTGAAGGTCTTCACTTGAAGTCTTCACATCTTCTTGACTTGGTCCAAACTTAATCCAAAGAGCTAGACTCCTCTTGAGTACTTGATGTGGTCTTGATGCATAGGCTCTTGAATCAAACCGTGTTAGCTCCAAAACTTGACTTTAAATCCTTTGTTGAAGCTACACACCTACTAAGATCTTGATCACAAATCTGACACTAAGTAAACACAAAATCATTAGTACTATAACTACATGAGTTAATCATCATCAAAACTAAAGTGATGGGCCTTTGGGCCAACATCTCGCTACTTAAATGCCCCCTTGAAAGTGTTGGTCCATACACTATTTGAGGTTGCCACTAGGCCCAACGCATAGTAGCGAAGTATCAGAGCAAGGGTTTGGATTCCTAGGCTTATTTTCAATGATGCAGTTCTCTCAAGATGTACTTGCTTGGTTATACTACCATATTAATCCAAGTTGTATGTGGCATGTGAGGATGTTTGGTGGAGATGAATGACCATTTGCTCTAGACCTGCCCTAGGAGTTGAGTTGTTTGAGAAGTTATACTAGCTGCATTTGGCTTATAAGACCTCGCAATACCAGAGGTGATCCAAAGGTCATCTGGACGAGATGAGATCAGAAAGTATTCCAGAATAAGCTTGGAGTATTAGCGAGAGGCCTATAGGTTCTTCAGAACAACTGTAATAGCAGATACTTTAGAGATTTGGGGAGAAGTACATTTGCACTACTTTCTCATCTCATATTAGGCAGGTCTCGCAATGCCCGCAACACAGCAAGAGGCTAGTGGAAACTCTCAAGGACCACGACAAGTATAATTTAGCTACAATAAATGACTTACCCCACACTTAGATGGTTCTAATTCTCAATATTGCACCTCTTTTGTATTCTACGATATTTTAAATGTTTCTTTTTGGATCTTCAGATTTTTGATTTTAATCATCCGCCTTTTGCACACATGTTTTATTATTTACCCCTTAATAAAACAAGGTGGCCATGTTCCACCTTTTCCCTAAAAAGACAAGGTTTATCATCGCATTAACCTCATTAAAGTCCCTTTCAGTGCACTCTAAAATTTTGGTGAGGGTTGAGGGTAATACTTCTATATTACCCTAGGTTGAATGCTCTTTTCAATGGGCCAAAATGTGGGCTTTTGCACAATGATTTTTTATATCCATTTTTAAATTTGCCCAGTGAAAATTATGCTCCAATACCATATTAAATCAATTAAAAGAAACAGAATCATGTGTATTACTAATGAAGCAACACCCGAGAATATGTAGGCATTACAATACATAATGAGACTTTTGCTCCTAATAAAACTAGATTGTAATCTTAATCCTGGTTCGATTCTTTAACAACCCCTCACAGAGCATGGTTGAAAAGAATTTGAGTTTGAATAAAACAAAATAGAATAAAAAATCTAAAAAGAAAAATTGTTGAAAAATTTGAAAGTTGATTTCAATCCCACATGGCACTCTTCGAAGACTGATGAACAAAAAACTTGTATTCTTGAACACCTTCTGGCACAGTCGCGATGGATGAAACATCGAGAGCTTGTATGAGCATAAACGACGAGAAGATGACAAACAATTACGAGCATCTTCTAGGAAAGGAGAGATGGATTCACACTGATGATGAAGCACTTTCTGAAGATTAATCTGAGTCTCTTTCGCGTGGTAAGGTAAACTTTGGGCATGTAAGTCTCATTAGAATACACATGGTAGACTTCAAAACGTGAGGAGTCTCTTTCACATGAAGCAAGGTGAACACTGAAATAGTGCCAATTCTGTCGATGAAAAATGAGATCGTGATATCCAGATAGGAGTAGAGATGAAGAAAGAATTTCTAAGGAGAGAGAATCTACAATTAGGGTGATGCAAAAGAATCTAGAAGAGGAACAAGAATGGAATCTTGGATGGGCATTGTCACTCGGAAGAGGACGAGAGCGACATAAGAGAATTTGAGAGATCTGTAAACCAAGTAGAATATAATAGGAAATCATATCCCTGATCACCTATCGCATACAGTACGAACACCAACGGATAGAGATTAGATCCTTAATCACCTGCCACGTGCAATATAGAATATCAGTTGAAAGAGAGGCATAGAAGCGGCGCGATAAACTAAAAGAAGGGACGGTCAATTACAAAACTACCAAAGGAGAAAAAGCGATCATCGTCGAGACGGAGAGAAAATGTTGCGAGGGAGATGCGATCTCAAGATTGTGGATGGTTAGATAAGACCAAATGTCGACTGGTTTGGATGAGATGTTGAAGGAGAGAAGTAAGCCAACATTGACTACGAGGATGTAAGCCATGATGAGAAAGATGGCCAAGGTTGTAGATGAGGGTGACACACAAGAGAAGCAGACTCGAATTCAGATATGGGTTGAATTGAGTTAGATATGAATTTGATGCGGGTGAAATCAAAAAACGTCGAATCTAATCTAAAGAAGCGGGTTTGGATCTGAAGCAAGCCTACGTTAAGATTTGGATCTGGGTTTGAATTTGAGTAGGCTTGAACAAAACCAGGTTCTTAAAGACATATCTGGATAGCAAGTGGGTTTGAAGAACACTGGGGTTTGAAGATTGATTCAAAGCAAACCCGTTAAGATCATCCTACTTTTGATCGGATCTGGCTGTTGTCGATTGGATCTAAAGGAGTAGGAATAACTGCGACTAGAGATGGTAAGTCTACGACTAGGATGGTGGGAGCGAGGCACTACTGAAGTCACCAAGACAAGGGAGGGAAGGTCGATCTAACATTGGTGACAAGTGCTGGTTCGCGAGAGAACCGCCAATAAAAAGTTGCATAGTTGGTCGACTCTGATCAGGTCAAACCGGAGGAAAGGTTTCAGGAGCGAGTTGACTCCCTATTTCAGTAACTCGAGTGCGATTTAACAAGACAGAGGTTGAGTTGGTTACATAACCATGATTTGAGATTTCTAAAGAAATTTTAGGCATGCATTTTGAGGAAGAAATCAGATGGCTCTAATGCCTTGGAATTGAATTCATTACTTCCTTCAATTCATGAGTCTGCAAGCATGTGCGATGCACAGGCTACACATATAAATCACGCTAGAGGCTAGCTATGGAGGAGACTTCTACGACAATATGTGACAATGTGCAAGGCAGAGAATGGCTTAGCGTTAGGCACACACTATGCGAGCGTGGCCCAGCTCAGGCTCGTTGGTGACTTGTGAGATGATCAATAGCCAAAAACAGTTCTTGCACTACACCAAACCTCTAAAGTTTTTTGGTGAGGGATGAGGGTATTACTTTTATATTCTAACAAACCTTATGAACATATTCTCCAATTCAACTAACTTCCATATCGATAACAATAAAAAATAGAACTCACACTCTATGAGGATCATCAAGGATAAAGGCAAAGGAGAACACCAATGTGCGAGGTGGGAGCAGAGCACACCCCACACACAAATGTAAAAAGAGAGAGGAAAAGAATCATCCATCCTTGATACTGTAGAAGTTACACCCCACCTCCATCTAAATGAATGATCCCCAACTTTGTTTGTTTATCATTAGTTTGAGAGGGTTCCAGATGTTTTTTGCTTTCCAACTCCTGCCTTAGATGCACTCAGCCCATCACAATAAAGTAATCTACTATGTGGAAACAAGGAGCAGAACATTGCTCTATTCTGGTCTTCATTTCCTGAATATGTACAAATACTTCTAGCACTTTGATTCATCAGGCAAGACATCAAAAGACATTTAAAACAAAAGTTGACAAAGGACATCATACATCCTCTAAAGTTCAAATTCTTGCTATTACTTTACTTACAGTATGCCAATCACGTGGTTATTATACGAGGTAAGCCATTTTATTAAGATGGGGGAAAAGAAAAAAAAAGGTTTGCTAACCATTTGTATCAGGTCTTTATGGACCTTGGTTCTATCCATGAGATGGAACTGTAATCAAAACATGATCTATCAAAGCCGCCAATAAAATTAGCATATCTTCACAAATATTTATTGCATGGTTTAAAATCTCACTGTCAGTGTTGGTATCAGCCAATAGTTTCTACAATCAACATCATCAATATCGGTCATTACAATCGACTATATTGGCCATGTTGCCAATATCGTCTTCAATATCAGCCGATATTATCGGATAAATATCTATAGGATACCTCAAAACCCCATAAATTATTGCTGATATTTAAACCATGGTTTTTTGTTTACAAACTATTTCATACATAAACTATATGAATTCTTGCAAACAATTCAATAAAACACCAGCATGCAAAAAGAACTGAATACTATAACGCTATGTAATAAAGTTAGCCATGCATATTTCCATTACATAAAGAAGAGAAAAAAAAAGTTCAGTTAAATAATAGTAATTCAGCTAATATGATCTGACTATCAAAGGTCTAATATCGTCAGGGCAACAATAGTCATATATTTCATGCAGTATGTAAGCAAACTCACAGAAACAAGATGGAATAACATTATCAGAAAATAATTGTCTTCACTTGACTATATTACATGTTTAATGTAATATAGGGAGCATACCTGGATGTATATCAACAGCAAAAACCTACAAAAGAGCACAAAAGTGAAACTACGTCACACATAAGCTAGGACTATATATATTATAGTGGAGTAAGCATCACAGAACAGTTAATCACCTCACTAATTCGGCTCTGTAATGCCAAGGATAATACTTTCCGTCCTTGATTCCATAACGCATGCGCTACACGATACGACTGCAGAGAATGGTAACCCTGAAAGAAAACGCACAAGCCTTCAACATGAAAACTATAGTCGTACTATAACTGGAAATGGCAGAATTTTACCACAAAAGTAGAGGAACTATTTATTGTTAATAAGCCCATTTTTTCATATGCCAATTATTAGACATAAAAAGATAATCCTAAAATAAGAAAGTATAAAAATCTAAAACTGGTTGCCTTATATTAACGAGAGTTTGCCACAAAAAAAGAGTCATACCTTAAGGTACAGCAATGCCCAACTATAAGATGCGCAAGCAGGATCTCTATCCTTAAAAGCCTGTATACAAGAATTCATTCCATTGGTTAGTTATACATTTTTAGCATCAGAGCATAATCAGAGGTGAAACTAAAATGCCTGCTTAAATGGCAACAGAATCACCTGAACATCTAGGCGAATTGAGCGTTGAATACCTCTATCATTCACCATAACATCATCGAAGATGTCCATTAGCTGCGTCGCCAGCAGCGTCGGATTCTGAAGTCTGTTGGCCAGCACAAATCCCAAAGCACGCTCCAAGCAATCATGAGACAGCACACTGGCGTACAAGAAGCTGCTCAAAATTGGCTCTTTTTCAGCCTAAAAGAGTAGCGAGAAACAATCAGAAAAATGTAATTACCCAAAAAAAAAAAAATTCAGAAATCAAAAAGAGAGATGAGAAAGACTGATGACCTCGGACTTGGCTTCAGCTCTAATGGAATCCCAAATAGGGTCCGCTAAAGACTCGAAATCGGAGATGACCTTCTTGGAATTCGCATTGAGGCTCAAATTCCCCATCGCGTAGATTGGAAAAATACACTCCGATCGGCACTTTAGAGACCCAGAAGAACTCGAACTGATGAATGAAGATGACTTGGATTTTGCTTCGTCCTCGTCCCCCATCTCCCGAAGCAGGACGCACCCACACGACATTCCGACAGGATTTTAGGGTTCCGATGTAGATTAAGAACCCCAGAGAGCAACTGATTTAAGGGAGGAGAAACGGAAAGATTGAAAGCGAAAAAAGGTGAGACCTTTGAAAAAGATCGTCGCAAGAGGGAGACGAGAGACGACAAGTTTGCGGAGAACTGACAACGGCCACTCAGTCGTTTGTGACGGAAATCACAGTCGTGCCCCTGGCCTTTGGTTGCGGTGAACCGGGAAATTAAGCGGCGATGGGAGAGCGGCAAAGTCTTCGATGGGATTCGGGGTAAATCCTGACCGTTCAGCTGCGACGATTGGTTCGTCCTTGAAAAAAGAAATCGAAAGATGCTCGTACCGCATAATTGTTGTGTGTGTGGGGTCGCACAAAACAGATCCGGACAAGTTCCAACCAAGCCCTATAAACGGAAAAGGACGGAACCCTAGAGCCGCCCGGCTCTATTTTGTTTGCTTTTCTCTTTTTAGTGGACCCGGAAACGGTGTACTCCACGAGCGTCATTGGCTGAGGAAGTACAACAACAACTCAAACAAAAATTGAAATCAAACTCTTTAACACCATTCCAAAGTTCCTGTAAAATTTAGGCCTTTGCCCTCCAAATTAACAGGAAGTAAAAGTACCCAAAAATTTTCAGAAAACCTAAAATTACCTTCTAATTAATCCTCCAACCTGCAACTCTTACATTTTATAACCATTTGGCAAAACTTAGACCTTTTTCTCATGCAACTACTGATGCCAATCTACAACTCTTTCAAGAGGACCCGTAGATATTATATATATTTACTTAGATATATTTAAACATGATCAAATATTCTAGCAAGTGGGTGTGCCTTCTGATCGTCTCAAAAAAAAAAAATTATTTTTTATTTTGAAATCAAAAGACTAATGTACATTCAAACCATCGTAACAAACTTCAACAGAGAAACAAGTTACAGGCTACATTTTTTTCTCTTTCTTTTTTTTTTTTTTTTGTGTGTGTGTGGTGTGAGGACGCGTGCCTGCTGCCACCCACTGTGTTCCACCACCACTATCATCTCCTGCCTCCAAGACACCGCTATAATTGCTCCTAACCATCGCTCAAAACTACCAAGCGCCCACCGATGCCTCCCACAAACACTATGGCCTGTTTGGTTAAGGGTGGAAGTGAGGAAGTGAAGAAGTGAGGAAGTGGTAATAGTTCCCTTTGCAACTTAGGAATTGGTTAGTAAGTTTTCTGGTGTTTGGATGTTGTTGGGAAGTGTGGTTTGGAAAATGTTATGTTTTTTCCGGTGTTTGGATGGTAATGTGGAAGTGAAAGTGGAAAAGTTGACTACAAAGTTGACCGCAAAATAATATTAAATTAAAAATTAATTAAGAAAAATAAAAATTAGACTGTAATTAGAATGCAAGTGAGATTTACATGAGCAAAAAATTAACTGTTTTGTACTACTACTTATTACAAATGAGATTTATATGACCACAAAATTAACTGTAGCACTCTGAAAATGACGAAAACGTTGTATAAAGGAGAAAAGAGAGAAGGAAAAGAACTTTTTCCATTTTCCTTTTCCGGTATTTGGATGAACAGCTGAAATGAGAAAAGACACTTCCCACTTCCTCACTTCCACCCAATTCCTTGAATCCAAACAGCCCCTATAGTATCGAGTCATCCGCGTTACTACGGGGCTGTTTGGTTAGGAGTAGGGGTGGCCACCGGGGCGGGTCGACCCGCGTCGACCCGCCCCGACCCGTACTGTGCGACTCGTCGGAGTCGCACAGACGGGTTTACGGGTCAACCCGTACCCGCCCCGTTAAGGGGCGGGTCCAAACGGGTTGACCCGTCCCGTGGTCACGGGACGAATCCGATTCGTCCCGTGACGAATCACGGGACGAGTCGGGTCGAGGAAAATTTCCCCGACCCCCCCCTTCTTATTTATTTATTTATTTTTAGTCCAATAATTTTTTAAGAACGTTAGAGGGGAAAATTATTCTGCGCCCCCTATATTAAAATTTTTTTTGTTTTAAACCCTCAACCCGTCTCGTTAGAGGGGAAAATTATCGAATTAAAAAAAAAAAAAAAAAATAGGCGAGACGGGTCCAACCCGTCTCGCCGAATCCGGTAACGAATCGGGTCACCCGGGATTTCAACCCGTCCCGTTTAACCCGTGACGAGACGGGTCCAACCCGTCTCGTCAGGGATTCGTTTGCCAGACGGGACGAATCAACCCAATTCGTCCCGTTGGCCACCCCTAGTTAGGAGTGGATGTGAGAAAAGAAGAGAGTAAGAAAGTAATAATAGTTTCCTTTGAAACTTGAGAATTGGTTAATGAATTTTTCGGTGTCTGGATATTATTAGGAGGTGTGGTTTGAAAAATGTTGTCTTTTTCAGTATTTGGATGGTAATGTGAAAGTAAAAGTGAAAAAATTGATCACAAAGTTCACCGCAAAATAATATTAAAATAAAAATGAATTAAGAAAAATAAAAATTAGATTATAATTAGGATGCAAGTGGGATTTACATGATCACAAAATTAACTGTTTTGAGTTACAGCTTATTACAAATGAGATTTACATGACCACAAAATTAACTGTAACATCCTGGAAGTGAGGCAGTGATTGTGTAAAAGCAAAAAGAGAAAAGAAAAAAAATGATTTTCTCATTTTTCTTTTCCGGTGTTTAGATAGATGGGAAAGTGAGTAATTATACTTTCTCATTTCCTTACTTTCACCCACTTCTTTGCAACCAAACACGCCCATATGTGCCGCGCAACCTGTGTAGTTGACTAGTTGGTATGCACCTCCTACATCCTTGCTTAGATCCAGTCACCATGTTGAGAACCAATTTATACAGTCCCGTGTAGTCCTTTGTTATTTCTAACTGGCAAACATCTTGTCAAAATTCTTGGCGTTAAACAATACCACTTCCCCAATTCACTTCCCTTCCTTTTGGGGGGTTAATCTTTTGACCGCTGCTGGGACCGGGAATGGACCCCAGCTGGCCAGTAAGACAATGTAATGGGCTCGATTCATGTGTGTGAGCGACACACACATATAATAAAAGATTCAATCCGGCGATGACACGTGAATTGAAACTCTTATAATCTCTTATAATATGTATGTGAGGCCCACACACATATCATATTATAAGAGGTTCCAATCTACGTGTCAATGTCAGATTGGCCCTCTTATTGCATGTGTGTGTGACTCACACACATTAACCAAATCCCAATGCAATGGTCTGTTTAAAAATTATGCCTTGATGTACTACAGTCATGGCACATAAGCAGTGCTCTGTTTAAAAATTATGCAATCTCAAGATATTATGATACTGCATGAAACTACATACCCAAAGATCTTTAAATAAAAGAAGATTGCAGTTAGCTCTAATTTACAGAAGTCTTGAGTACAACGGAACAAAAGGAGGAAACAATGAAACAAGTCTATGCACATCAACAATCAGGATCCAGTTTGGAGACATTTACATATTATACGTACACGAGTATTACTAAGAAATAAGCCAAAAAGAAATTATCAGTACAAGTGTCTGCAATAGATTACACCAGGAGAGCTTGCTCAGCAATGATCATATCCTACAGTTGGCAGCTGCGAGCAGACGCAACAATCCAAAATTAAATGAAGAAGATGTTAATTTCACATTAAAGATGGACCAATAACCTTGATTAATTGACATTGGATTCCTATTAAAGTTAACTGATATAATATTATGCCCATATTAAAGTCACATTTATATAGTTATATAGTCTCTTGAAATATAAAAGGTACCATGATGGAAAGATTTTATTTCAAGGGGTTTATTTGCAAATGTGCGACCCACTTTTCTCCTCCTGCAAAGAAATACAAAACCATCGCTCATTTTTGAGAACGCCATCGATAAAAGATTTTCTGGAGGTTTTGTGAAAGGAAAAAGAGACAGAGAAAAGAGGATCATTGCATTAGGGTTTGCAGGATCAAAATGAAGGAATCAAAGTCTTCTTCAAACTTCATCCAATCTTCTTCAATGGCTTCAGGTATGGAGATTTGAGTATTAGGGTTATTTGATTATGCATTCTAATTTTGAGATGTTCTATGATTCTTGATTCATGGCCTATTTTATCCGCATTAAATCTATTGTATTTCCATCATTTGGTATCAGAGCCGTGTTAAGAATCAATACAATCTTGGATTAAAGATTATGGTAAATTAGGGTTTTGATTAATGTTTCATAAAATCAATTTTTGATCTTTAATTGTGGAATTGATAGAGGATTACATAACCCTAATATCATGTTCATACTCCTCTAATTATGCAATTAATAGGGATCAAAATTTAGGATTAAGAAACCCTAATTTTCCCTAATTTTTTATTAAATCGTCGGAACAGGAACTGCCTCAAATAACTGTTTCGTCGACTGTTAGTCGACTAGCAAGAATTTATAGTCGACTAATTTATTTTCCCGAAAGTTGAAAACTCTCTATTTCTAACAGGAGTCGACTTGTACTTTGGATTAGTCGACTAGTAAAGTGTATAGTCGACTAACCATTTTTGCCAAGTCGACTAATTTTTAACCGAGAGTTGTCTTCCAACAGGAGTCGACTAATAAAATTTTGTAGTCGACCAATAAAAATTTATAGTCGACTAATTATGTAACGGTCCCAGTTAAAAATTTTCCATTTAACATAATCATCTCGTATAATCCAAGCATGGGGCCCATCAGTATAAAAATACTTCAACACATACATCAGATAACATGTATGATCTATTTGAGACTTATCATACTAACATCCATAGTTCTATAATCCATAAGAATACAGTCTTCATTATCATCTCAATACATATGTTCATACAAGAATAGTCCAACACCAAGTTCTTTAATATTTACATGCCACGGTTGAAACACAGCTAAACATAAGCATGCTTATACAAAACCATATATATCTAACAAAAGTAACTCCTACTGCTGAGGTACCGGTGGTAATGTCCGCGCCACTGCCCTTAAGCAGGACCTTTGCCTTTGTCCAAATCTGTAGTTAGAGTTAGAATAGAGTGAGCTTGACGGCTCAGTGAGTAAAACAATATTTAAATGCACTTAGCAGGTAAGCATACATGGTTAAATCATCCGGTTGACATGAGTATCAATATACTAGTTTTATTGGATCTCATAATTTACCATGAACCAAAACAGAACACAGTAACAATGCCTTACTAGTCGACTAGGCCACTCTATAGTCGACTAATACTAACGGTAAGTCGACTAATTCTGGAGCTATTAGTCGACTAATTCTGCTTCACACGTACCTGCTTCTTTACTGGCAAACGGGGACTGTTGCAGTCGACTACTCTTCCTGGTATAGTCGACTAATTCCGGGACTAGTCGACTTGAAGTTTCCTCTAGTCGACTAAAACTGTGAAAAGTTGTGCTACTATCTGTGGATCATCTATAGTCGACTACCATCTTGGTATAGTCGACTAATACAAATTATTAGTCGACTGGTAGGTAAGTCCTAGTCGACTAAAACTGTGAAAAACAGATTTTTAACTTCTGTTTACACTCTGACTCTGGGATTAGTCGACTACAGTCTGTTTGTAGTCGACTAATCCTGCTATATCAGCAGTTCTCTGCTTATAGAATCACACCTATAGTCGACTAATTCCTGGACTTAGTCGACTAACTAACATAAAAACAGCTTGTTTAAGAAACTATTCCAGATCTGAAGTTAAAGAATCATGCATGATTTTATCATAGGACTTCTATCATGTCCATATACATGTACACAAACATATATACACATATGTTCTCCCCTTCAACGCCTCCGGTTCAACCCGGTCCCTTCCTCCGAAACACACAAACACAAACACAAACATATATACACATATGTTCTCCCCTTCAACGCCTTCGGTTCAACCCGGTCCCTTCCTCCGAAATGCACAAACACAAACACAAACATATATACACATATGTTCTCCCCTTCAACGCCTCCGGTTCAACCCGGTCCCTTCCTCCGGAAACACATATATCATCATACCATATCAATATGCAGGATATGTAAAATATCATAATTTCATAAGCAACAGTAACAATTATTTGCAGAATTGAAAACACATGATCCCCAAAATACACATAGGGTCAATACTTGCATATCCACATGCTTATTTCATTTCTTACTCATTTCTACTCATTTCTACTCATTTCTATTCATTTCTATTTATCATATTGATAAGATTAGTATGTTCTACTCACTTGTATGGCTGATCTTGGCTATTTGTAGTTGTTGCCTTTGTTGTTGCTACGGTTGCCTTGATCCTTGTTGTTTGTTACTTGAAAAGGAGGGAGTTCTTTAAGAGAGAGAGAGTGTTTTAAGAGAGAGAGAGTTTTTGAAAAAGTGTTGAATTCTCTTCATCTTTCTCTATTTATAGCTTCAATCCTTCCATAGATTTGTGCCATGTGTCCCTCCATAAATTTATGCCATGTGTCCCATCATTTTGGAAAAATATAAAGGAGAGGGGTTTATTTGTAAAATAGGAGGGTGAGGTGTTTCTCTTGACCAATCAGAACTAGCCATGGAGATGGAGATATTTTGATGGAATATTTGAGAAGCTTGGAGAAGATTGTGGAAGAAAAGAAACTTGTGGAGGAAGAAAAAGTCTTATACCTGTATAAATACTTACGTATACACTTGTATATACGTACCCGTATAATACCCGTATAATACGGGTCTACTTCATACGCGTATTATACGCAGAAAACAAAAGTATCATGCATGCACTAATGACATTTTAGGACAATAACAATACTTTAATTGAGGCAACTGTTACATTCTACCCTCCTTATGAAAGTTTCGTCCTCGAAACTTAACGTACCTTGGAATAAATGCGGATAGGCCTTTCTCATTTCCTCTTCCAGCTCCCAAGTGGCTTCTTCTATGTTTTGATTTCTCCACAAAACCTTGACCAAGGGAATATTTTTGCTTCTCAATTTCTTCTCTTTGCGATCAAGAATTTGTATTGGTTCTTCCGTGTAAGATATGTCTTCTATCATATGCAGGGGTTCATAGGAGATGATATGAGCAGGATCGGGCACATACTTCCTCAGCTGAGATACATGAAATACATTGTGCATCCTTTCTAAGGCAGGGGGTAGGGCCAAACGATAAGCAACCGGTCCAATCTTATCCAATATTTCAAACGGACCCACATATCTAGGGGCTAATTTGTTCTTATTGCCGGCGCGTCTCACTCCTTTCATAGGAGATACCTTTAGGAAAACACTATCCCCTACCTCAAACTCTAGTGGTCTGCGACGATTATCTGCATAAGCTTTCTGTCTGCTCTGAGCTGCTTTCATCCTTTCTCTGATTAGCTTGATCTTCTCTGTAGCTTCTTGAATTACATCGGGGCCAAATAGTCTTCTGTCCCAAACTTCCTCCCAACAGATTGGTGATCTACACCTCCTCCCATATAATGCTTCAAATGGAGGCATACCGATAGTGGATTGATAACTATTATTATATGCAAACTCCACTAAGGGTAGATAGTTGTCCCAACTTCCCCCAAAATCCAGTACACAGGTTCTCAACATATCTTCTAATATTTGAATGGTCCTTTCTGACTGTCCATCCGTTTGGGGGTGGGCTGCTGTACTGAATTGCAAGTTAGTACCCATAGCTCTGGACAAACTTTTCCAGAATCTGGATTGAAATCTTGGGCCCCGATCTGATACAATGGATTCAGGTACTCCATGTAATCTAATTATCTCTCGGACATATACCTGAGCCAATCTTTCCATTGAATAATTGATCCGGATAGGTAGAAAATGGGCAGATTTGGTGAGTCTGTCTACTACTACCCAGACTGTATCCAGTCCTTGGGACGTCCGAGGAGGTCCAGTGACGAAATCCATAGCAATTTGACTCCACTTCCATTCAGGAATAGGTAAAGGTACTAACAAACCTGGGGGCTTCTTATGTTCAGCCTTTACTTGTTGACAGACTAAACATTTGTGGACAAAATTGGAAATGTCCATCTTCATACCATCCCACCAGAAGTTATGACGTAGATCTTGATACATCTTTGTGCTTCCGGGGTGAGCTGTATAAGGTGTACTATGAGCCTCCTTCATTATTTCTTCTTTAATCTCTGCTACCTCTGGCACACATAGTCTGTGTCCAAGTCTTAAGACATCACCTTCTATGTGAAACTCCTTGAGTTCTCCTTCTTGCACTTTCTTCATCATCTTCTTTATTTGAGTATCTTCTTGTTGTGCCTTTTTGATCTTGTCGTATAGATTAATTTGGATACTCACTTGATTCAGTTGATACCCAGAATTTGAAGAATCAATGACTCGCACTTCTATTTGCATCTCTTCTAGGTCTCTTAATAGTCTTACTTGACGAGTCATCAAGGTGGCCAGTGTTCCTCCTGATTTCCGGCTCAAAGCATCAGCTACTACATTGGCCTTCCCGGGGTGGTATTGAATAGTAATATCATAATCTTTTATTAGTTCTAACCACCTCCTCTGCCTCATGTTCAGTTCCTTTTGTGTGAAGATATATTTCAAGCTCTTATGATCAGTAAAAACTTCACAAGACACTCCATATAAGTAATGTCGCCAGATCTTTAAAGCAAAGATCACAGCGGCTAATTCCAAGTCATGAGTGGGATAATTCCTTTCATGGGTCTTCAATTGCCGGGATGCATAGGCAATAACTTTTCCATTTTGCATTAATACACATCCCAATCCCAGTTTTGATGCATCACTAAAAATGACAAATCCTTCAGTCCCTGAAGGTACTACTAAGACAGGAGCAGATGTTAATCTGGCTTTAACTTCCTGAAAACTCCTATCTTGATCTTCTCCCCACACAAACTTCTTATTCTTTCTGGTTAATTGGGTCATTGGTGCCACCATCAAAGAAAATCCTTCTACAAATCTTCTATAGTACCCTGCTAATCCCAAGAAACTTCGAACTTCAGTCGCATTAGTGGGTCTAGGCCAGTCTCGGATTGCTTCAATCTTTACCGGATCTACTGCTATCCCCTCTTTGGATATAATATGACCGAGAAATCCTACTTGCTCAAGCCAAAATTCACATTTCTTCAATTTTGCATAGAGTTGCTTCTCTCTCAAGATTTGAAGGACAATTTTAAGATGTTCCTCATGATCTTCCGGACTCTTTGAATAGACCAGAATATCATCAATAAATACCACTACAAACTGGTCTAAGTATGGTTGAAACATCCGATTCATTAGGTCCATAAATGCTGCCGGGGCATTAGTGAGTCCAAAAGGCATGACTAGAAATTCAAAGTGTCCATATCTTGTCCGAAAAGCTGATTTGGGCACATCTTCAGGTTTGACCTTCAACTGATGATACCCCGATCTAAGGTCTATCTTGGAAAATACACAAGACCCTTGCAATTGATCAAATAGGTCATCAATTCGAGGGAGAGGGTACTTATTCTTGATAGTTGCTTTATTCAATTCCCGGTAGTCAACACATAATCTCATACTCCCATCCTTCTTCTTGACAAATAGGACAGGTGCTCCCCAGGGAGATATACTTGGCCGAATAAAACCTTTGTCTAATAATTCCTGCAATTGAGTTTTAAGTTCTTTCATTTCTGCAGGGGCCATACGGTACGGTGCCTTAGAAATTGGGGCAGTACCGGGTATTACATCGATTGTAAATTCTACTTCCCGATCTGGGGGCAACCCTGGTAAGTCTTCCGGGAATACATCAGGGAACTCATTCACAATTGGAATAGTCATAATATCTACATCAATTCTGGTGGTATCCAACACCGAAGCCAGAAATCCTTGGCACCCTTGCTTCAATAACTTGGTGGCTTTGATGGCTGATATGTGAGGTATGTCATAATTTCCTTTCTCTCCTTCAAAGATAAACTCTGGAGTCCCTTCCATTTTAAAGATAATCCTCTTTTTATTACAATCCACATAAGCACCACTGGCAGACAACCAGTCCATTCCTAGTATGGCATCGAACTCCATTTCGCCTAGCTTTATCAGATCAACAAAGGTCTTCATTTCTCCAATTATTACTTCACAATTCGTATATCTAGTGCTAGCTATTAAATTTCCCCTATAGGTGTAGACACAACCAATTGAAATCCTAGGGGTTTTGATTCTTGATTTAATTTATAAGCAAAAGCACTAGATACGAATGAATGAGTAGCTCCAGGGTCAAATAATATATGAGCAATATGTCCTGATACGGAGATCATACCTTCCACCACTGCATTTGAGGCCATTGCTTCTCGGTGGTTCAATGAGAAGGTTCTGCCTTGCACCCGAGGTTGCTGAACCGATGACTGGGTTGCAGCAGAACGTGGAGCATTACTGGGTGGCATGGAGTTACTGGCTTGTCCTCTGGAAGGATTCGTCCTCATGATCGGCCTTCCATTTCCTCTACTAAATCCTTGGCTTCCACGCGTGGTTGGACAATTTTCCTTAGATGTCCCACTCCTCCACAATTAAAACAAGACCTGTCTGGGAGACAGTTTCCAAAATGATTTATTCTACACCTCTGACACCAAGGAGCCTCCGAGCCTCTGGGATGGAACGCAGAGGTAGTTTGTGTCTTCGAGGCGGTGTCTCTGTTCCTCAGCCACGTTCTCCCGCCTCTGGCTCCTCCTCCTCTATAGGTGTTAAACCCAGATCCTCTGCTACTGGCTGGTCCTGATGCCGTCCTCATAGGAGGTTCTTGATAACGGGGGCGCTTAGCATTGGGAATTTCTTCCACCCATTCTCCCTGACCTTCTTGTATGTCCATTTCTACCTCCAAAGCTCTTTCTACTGCTTGGAGATAATTTCTCAGTTGTAATGGAATCAGCCGGCCCCGAATATCTGATCTTAGGCCCTTTACGAACCTCTTTGTCTTATCTGCTTCACTCCTAACCAAAGCATCAGCATACCTGGATAGCTGAGTGAATTTCTGATCATACTGGGATACATTCTTAGAATCTTGACGGAGTTCTAAGAATTCTTGTAATACCCCGTTTCCAGAATACGTACTTAGTTGCGTATTCAGCTTTTCGATCGTATTTTTCGATTTACTTCCTGTATTTGACCGATTTTAATTTCAAATACCATTTTCTAATATATTAGATTTTATATGATTTTCTGGATTTTTCCTGAATTTAAATGTATTTCTTCAAAACCGGTGTCGACCAGTGTCGCTGATCGATTCCTAGAATTTTAACTCTCAAACAGTTAGGAATTTCTAGATGGTCCTTTAGACTTTATTTCTTAGAATCATATTCTCTACTCAAATACTTTTTCTGAGAATTTTATGAATTTATGAAATTCCAACGGAGTCGGTAGTTAACTGATTCCGGGATTTTTAGTTTTAAAAATATAAAGTATTTCTTAAAAAGGATTTCACTATTAGTCTTCATATATTATTATTGATTTTTGGTGAAATTTTCGAGTCGTTCCGAGATACTTGAATTTCGGACGATTTCGGTATTTTCCGAAATATTTTCCGTATCCTCGACTTAAACCCGGGAACTTGTCTTTTCATTATTTTATATTCTAAGTCCAAGAGTAAATATCTTCCTTTATGAATTTCTTTCCATTTTCCTTTTCCTTTATTTCTCTTTCTCCACAACCACAAACTTTTCCCATTTTTTCCAAAAATTCAAATCTCTTCCAAAATTCCAACTCCACATAATCTCACCAACCCCCTCATTTAATGCATCTCTCTCTCTCTCTCCCATGGCCGGCCAAGTGGCCAAGAAGAGGGACACCCATGCCCTCTCCTATTTTGCAATAAACCCCCTCACATTTACATTATTTACACCTCCCTTACAAAATCAAAATCCTATATAAACTTTCTTTTACAATTCTTTTCTCTTTTCTTCACTTCACCAAGAGATTAGCCTTCACCAATTCCTTCTCCATCTCAAACCCTAACTCCAAAACACCTAAGTTTTCATCTCCATCCCAAGCAACCATCACTACCTTGGATTTGGATCGCATCTCACTTCGTCGGAAGTATCGCCAAGGACCTAGTTGGTGATATCATCGACAAACGATCCTTCGGAACTCGTATAAAGCTCCAAATAACCAATCCTAGTGAGTATATCTACTCACCAAGACTTGTAAACTCCTTTGTATACTTGTGTTGACAAATCTTGTACACTTGTGCCATAAAAATCATATTTTAGCCCATCAAACAACCATCAGAAAATCTGTTCTGTTACTGTTTTCCCCACGATTAGTCGACTTAACCTAGGGACCAGTCGACTAACCCACCTTAGCTGAAGCTTAACCTTTTCTGATTCCACAGTTTTAGTCGACTAAGCCATATTACCAGTCGACTAGACCCCCCTAGTCGACTACATTTTTAACCTAGTCGACTAATCTTTCCCTGGACCAGAAAACACCAACTCTCGGCTCCAGTCGACTTAGTCTATTTTATTGGTCGACTAGATACCCTTAGTCGACTACAACCTTGACCTTAGTCGACTAATAATTCCTGAAATAAATCCCAACTCTCTGTATCACAGATTTAGTCGACTTAAGTATCTGCTAGTCGACTTGTAAGTTCACTGTTAGTCGACTAACCCTTCCACCTAGTCGACTAACTATTCCTGAAACAGAATCCCAACTTTCTGGAACCCAGTTTTAGTCGACTCATCTAGACTATTAGTCGACTTAAGACCCCTATTAGTCGACTAACCCTTCCACCTAGTCGACTAATTCTGACTGTTTGACTTAGTTGATTTCTTTTCTGAATTGATCTTATCATTGATACATGTGTGACATATTATTCCTGTTCATGCTTCATAACTGGTATTACATGACATGTTACTTGATGGATCTCACCACTTGTTACTTCATGATTTGTTATTATATTCTCGCTCCATGATTTGTTAAATTGTGAATATCACCCCTTATCATGTTATCTTTTAAACCAAGCATGATATACTTGACTTTTGTATAAAATGGATCAACTTACACATGGGTCGGGGGAAATATGCGGATATCGATATGTGTTCGTGTTTACAGTGGCATTAGGTATATTGTACAATCATATTTCCGGTCTGACCTGAGGGCCTCCAGGGGACCGAGGGGAGTGCTTGCTCCCTCTTCCTGAATACTATCATGACAAAGGGCATACATAAGTCCCTCCTGATAGGCCTTGCGGCTGGTTCCGTTATCAAGCAACGGAACACCCTGGACCGTGGTCCCGGGCATGCACGGGACCCACTGTAAACATAGTTCGTCGATACAACCGCTGTTTCCAATAACAACCTTGCTTTACTAGGATATGGATCTATGTGCTCTGGGACGCTGGGTCACATAGTTAGATATCACAGTAAGACAAGTAATAATAATAAGACGTTAACTGTAGATTCATTGTATTAGGATTTTATCTCTTCATGCTTTTCATACTTGTTAGTTGATATTCCTTATAACTGTTTCATCTTTCCTTATTTATGTCCCTTAGCCACTTGGCTATAGTTTGTTCATTGTTATATGTCTTGACTCCTTGGATTTGCACATTCAGATTCTGAGGCTTGGAACGAAGTGGAGCCATCCACAGAGGACCAAGCTTACCTTAGTGAGCAGGCGGATTAGTTCCAGTCCCCTCGTGCTAGACTCCTCCTTTTTGACTCACGGGACCTCCATCCTACTCGTGAGCTTTTTTTTTGTATACGTATTGTATATTATTCTTTTGGACTTGGTTATGATGTAATACACATGTAATGTGTAATACTTTATAATATCCTGTGATAACTTTGTATGTGTATATCTTGAGTTGGCATATGTATGATTACCACGCTTTGTCGTACTCTGATCTTTGTTGTACTTTTATGCTTAGCGTATATGCGTGGGGGCAATTTATGACCTACGTATATACGTCGCAGTGATGTCCCCGTATCCGTGGAATCGGGGCGTTACAGGTTGGTATCAGAGCTTAGGCTCTCAAACCTAAAGTACAATCAAGCAGCAAATTACTGAAATTTGCTAATGCCAACTACAATGTACAAAGTTATTGAGTCCTTCTTGATTCCTTCTTGATTCCTTCCCTTGTATCCTAAACTCCTTCCATTTGTTTCCAAATTCCAGTTATCTTTCCCCAATTCGGTATGGAGAGAAGGACGGGCCGTAACCACTCCGGCAAGCGTCGAATGGACCCACGGGAGAGAATATGGATATTCTAAGGGTCATTCAGATGATGATGGAGAACCAGCAGCAGCAGACAGAATTTCTCCGGCAAGAGTTGACAGCTCCAAAAGAGCAGAGGCCGGGGAATATTTCAGATTTCAGGAGGCTGCAGCCAGCCATCTTCACGGGAGAAGAGAAGCCCTTGGATGCTGAACAATGGTTGACAGACACCTCAGATCTGTTAAATGCAGCCAGGGTACCAAAGGAGAATCAAGTCGAGGTCGCCAAGATACAGTTGAAAGATGTAGCTAGAACTTGGTGGCTCGCTGAGGAGGCCAGATTGGAGAAGCCTGTCACCTGGGACACATTCTCCAAGAGTTTCTACAGCAGATTCTTCCCTGCTACTGCTCAGAAAGATATGGAAGAGCAGTTTATCAGACTCCAGCAGTGGAACAAGTCCGTGGATGAGTATGCCGCGGAGTTTCTTAGACTTAGTCGCTTCGCGCCGTACATGGTAACGGATGAGGAGAAGCGGGCAAGCAGATTTCAGCAGGGCCTGCAGATGGATATACAAGTATTCCTAATGCCCCAGCAGCTGAAGACCTACTCAGAAGTTCTCACCATCGCTCGAGAGGTGGAGCGGGGGTTAGAGAAGAAGAAAGTGAACTTGATGAAGAACCAGGCCATGAAGAGGCCGTTTGCACCCATGGGAAGAGGAGGCCCATACAGAGCAGCAAAGGTTCAGATGAGGCAACCATTCAGATTAGCTCCTTACCAGATGGCTCAACCAGGTCCTATCTGCAACTTTTGTCAGAAACCGGACATTCTCAGCAGAATTGCCGGAGGGCAAATGGATTATGTTTGGTGTGTGGATCACGAGACCATGCAGTAGAGACCTGTCCACACAGGAGAATTGGGTTTGCCAACCAAGCTTTGCCGGCACCTCAAGGACCGAATGGACAGAGGGCACTTCCAGGGCCACTTGGGCAGAGGAACCAAGGACCAGTGATGAGGAGAGCTCTTCCTCTTCCTCCACAGCATGTTGTTCGCCCAGTCCAGAGAGGAGCCAGGACTGCAGCAGGGCGTGGTAGAGGTCAGGCTTACAATCTGACTGCAGAAGAGGCTGAGGCTTCAGAGGAAGTGATAACAGGTAACATCAGAGTTTATTCAAAACCTGTTTTAGCTCTCTTCGATTCAGGTGCATCCCATTGTTATATCTCGGACCATTTTGTGGCTTTGCATTCTATACCTGTTAGATCTTTAGACCACAAATGGGAGATTAGTACAGGGAATGGAGTAGTCATATCTTCTAGGGTTTGTACTGATTGTCCAATAGAACTATGTGATAAAATCTTGGCCATAGATATGATCGTACTAGACACCAAAGGGTACGACATAATCTTAGGCATGACCTGGCTCAGTCAGTACTATGCAGTGATTGATTGTAGGGAGAAGAAGATTAATTTCAGAATCCCTCATCAACCGGAGTTCCAATTTAGTGGAGAAGTGAAGTCTACCAAGGGAAAGACTCGGATGACTACTTCGGAGGTTCAGAAGCAGAAGGTACCGGTGTGGAATGAATTCCCAGGAGTGTTTGCTGAGATCTCAGGACTGCCACCTGACAGGGTGATCGAGTTCTCCATTGACACAGTTCCAGGAGCAGCTCCTATATCCAAGGCTCCGTACAGGATGGCACCGACAGAGTTAGAGATTCTGAAGAAGCAACTGCAGGAATACTCAGACAAAGGATTGATTCGGCCAAGTGCTTCACCATGGGGAGCTCCAGTGCTATTGGCGAACAAGAAGGATGGTGGTAAGAGGCTTTGTATTGATTATAGAGAATTGAACAAAGTTACCATCAAGAACAAGTATCCCTTACCAAGGATTGATGATCTGTTTGATCAGCTTCATGGAGCCCGTGTATTCTCTAAATTAGATTTACAGTCGGGTTACCATCAGCTGAGGGTGAAGAAGGAGGATATCCCGAAGACGGCATTCAGGACCCGTTATGGCCACTATGAGTTTCTAGTTATGCCTTTCGGAGTCACCAATGCCCCTGCAGTTTTCATGGATTTGATGAACCGAGTGTTCTCGCCCTATCTGGATCAGTTCGTTGTTGTTTTCATAGATGACATTTTGATCTATTCAAAGAACAACAGGGAGCATGCAGAACACTTGAGGATTGTGTTGCAGACTCTCCAGCAGGAGCAGCTTCATGCCAAGAGGAGCAAGTGTGAGTTCTGGTTGGACAGCATAGCCTTCCTTGGACACATGGTTTCAGCAGAAGGAATTTCAGTTGATCCCAGCAAAATCCAGGCAGTGAGAGATTGGCCGATTCCGAGGACGGTGACTGAGATTAAGAGTTTTCTTGGACTAGCCGGATATTACAGACGCTTTGTCTAGGATTTCTCTAGGATTGCAGCCCCGTTGACCAAGCTCACCAGGAAAGGAGAGAAGTATTTATGGACAGAGGAGTGTACCGCAGCGTTTGAGCAATTGAAGCAGAGGCTCATTTCAGCTCCAATCTTGAAGACTCCCTCAGGAAGAGGAGGGATGGTCATATTCAGTGATGCATCAGGAAAAGGCCTGGGATGTGTACTATGCAACATGATCATGTTATAGCATATGCATCTAGGCAACTGAAGACTCATGAGCGGAATTACCCAACTCATGACTTGGAGCTAGCAGCTGTTATCTTTGCCTTGAAGATTTGGAGGCATTATCTTCTGGGAGATAAAGTGTTGATATATACAGATCATAAGAGTCTCAAGTATATCTTCTCACAGAAAGAGTTGAACATGAGGCAGAGGAGATGGCTGGAGCTGATGGCGGACTATGATATTGACTTGCAATATCATCCAGGCAAGGTCAATACAGTTCCAGATGCACTGAGCAGGATGCCAGAGTATAGAGTGCTTGTCCAACTTACTCAGCAGAAGGAGTTGATTCAGGACTTCATCAGATTGGACTTGATGTTAGTTCGGAGGACTGAGAAGGCAGGACAGTTCATGACTTTGCAGATCTAGTCAGCATTGATAGATGAGATCAAGGAAGCTCAAAGGGAGATCCCAGATTACAGAAATTCCGAGATCAGGTAGGGGCTGGATTAAGGACTGATATCTGTATTCATCCAGATGGTGCTCTATATTTTGGTAGTAGACTTTGTGTTCCCCAAGGAGAAGTTAAACAGAAGATTTTGGCGGAAGCACACAGTTCAGCTTATTCCATACACCCGGGGGGAAACAAGATGTATCAGGACTTGAAGAAGCATTTTTGTGGAATGCTATGAAGAGGGAGATAGCTCAGTTTGTCGCCAAGTGCCTGGTTTGCCAGCAGATCAAGATAGAGCATCAGAGGACAGCTGGACTTCTACAACCTTTGCCGATACCTGAGTGGAAGTGGGAGCACATCACCATGGATTTTGTCACGGCATTGCCTCGCAGTCCTAAAGGTAATAATGCTGTGTGGGTAATCATTGATCGCCTCACCAAGTCTGCTCACTTCATACCATTCAGGGTGGGTCAGACAACAGAGGTTCTGGCAGACAAGTACATGAAGGAGATAGTTCGTCTTCATGGAGTTCCAGTCAGTATTGTTTCAGACAGAGACACCAGATTTAGATCTCATTTCTGGGAAAGTCTCCAAGAAAGTTTGGGAAACTCGTCTGAAATTCAGTACATCATATCATCCTCAGACAGACGGACAATCTGAAAGGACTATCCAGATCCTTGAAGATATGCTAAGGGCCTGCATGATTGAGTTTAAGGGATCTTGGGAAGATCATCTTCACTTGGCTGAGTTTTCTTATAACAACAGTTATCAGGCAAGTATCAAGATGGCACCTTTTGAGGCACTGTATGGAAGAAAGTGCAGATCACCGATTTGTTGGGATGAAGTCGGTGAGAGGAGACTATGGGGCCAGAGATCCTGATTCAGACAACAGAGAAAGTCAGAATCATCAGAGATCATCTCAGGGCAGCTCAGAGTCGGCAGAAGAGTTGGGCAGATTCACAGAGAAGGCCATTGGAGTTCCAGGCAGGAGATCATGTGTTCTTGAGGATATCACCTACCAGAGGAGTGATCCGGTTCGGTATTCGTGGAAAGCTGAGTCCGAGATATATCGGCCCATTCGAGATTTTGGAGCGAGTGGGAGATGTGTCTTACAGATTGGCCTTACCTCCATCTTTGGACGGTGTGCACAATGTTTTCCACGTATCTCAGTTGAGGAAATATGTAAAGGATGATAGTCATATTTTGGATCATTCCGAACTGGAACTGCAGCCAGATTTATCATATCAGGAACAGCCGATGGCCATTCTGGATAGAAGTGTGAAGACACTGAAGAACAAGGCTATACCATTAGTGTTGGTGTCTTGGAACAGACATGCGCCAGGAGAGGCCACTTGGGAACGAGAGGACGTTATCCGAGAGCGCTATCCTCAACTCTTCACATCTTGATTGGTAAGACTCTTTCCTTCTATTCTTCTCTACCGTTATCTTCCATCTTATCCTTCTCTATCTGTTACTTTTCCTGTTACCTTTCACCTTATGAAATTTCGAGGACGAAATTTTGTAAGGTGGATGGATTGTAATACCCCGTTTCCAGAATACGTACTTAGTTGCGTATTCAGCTTTTCGATCGTATTTTTCGATTTACTTCCTGTATTTGACCGATTTCAATTTCAAATACCATTTTCCAATATATTAGATTTTATATGATTTTCTGGATTTTTCCTGAATTTAAATGTATTTCTTCAAAACCGGTGTCGACCAGTGTCGCTGATCGATTCCTGGAATTTTAACTCTCAAACAGTTAGGAATTTTTAGATGGTCCTTTAGACTTTATTTCTTAGAATCATATTCTCTACTTAAATACTTTTTCTGAGAATTTTATGAATTTATGAAAATTCCAACGGAGTTGGTAGTTAACTGATTCCGGGATTTTTAGTTTTAAAACTATAAAGTATTTCTTAAAAAGGATTTCACTATTAGTCTTCATATATTATTATTGATTTTTGGTGAAATTTTCGAGTCGTTCCGAGATACTTGAATTTCGGACGATTTCGGTATTTTCCGAAATATTTTCCGTATCCTCGACTTAAACCCGGGAACTTGTCTTTTCATTATTTTATATTCTAAGTCCAAGAGTAAATATCTTCCTTTATGAATTCTTTCCATTTTTCCTTTTCCTTTATTTCTCTTTCTCCACAACCACAAACTTTTCCCATTTTTTCCAAAAATTCAAATCTCTTCCAAAATTCCAACTCCACATAATCTCACCAACCCCCTCATTTAATGCATCTCTCTCTCTCTCCCATGGCCGGCCAAGTGGCCAAGAAGAGGACACCCATGCCCTCTCCTATTTGCAATAAACCCCCTCACATTTACATTATTTACACCTCCCTTACAAAATCAAAATCCTATATAAACTTTCTTTTACAATTCTTTTCTCTTTTCTTCACTTCACCAAGAGATTAGCCTTCACCAATTCCTTCTCCATCTCAAAACCTAACTCCAAAACACCTAAGTTTTCATCTCCATCCCAAGCAACCATCACTACCTTGGATTTGGATCGCATCTCACTTCGTCGGAAGTATCGCCAAGGACCTAGTTGGTGATATCATCGACAAACGATCCTTCGGAACTCGTATAAAGCTCCAAATAACCAATCCTAGTGAGTATATCTACTCACCAAGACTTGTAAACTCCTTTGTATACTTGTGTTGACAAATCTTGTACACTTGTGCCATAAAAATCATATTTTAGCCCATCAAACAACCATCAGAAAATCTGTTCTGTTACTGTTTTCCCCACGATTAGTCGACTTAACCTAGGGACCAGTCGACTAACCCACCTTAGCTGAAGCTTAACCTTTTCTGATTTCACAGTTTTAGTCGACTAAGCCATATTACCAGTCGACTAGACCCCCCTAGTCGACTACATTTTTAACCTAGTCGACTAATCTTTCCCTGGACCAGAAAACACCAACTCTCGGCTCCAGTCGACTTAGTCTATTTTATTGGTCGACTAGATACCCTTAGTCGACTACAAACCTTGACCTTAGTCGACTAATAATTCCTGAAATAAATCCCAACTCTCTGTATCACAGATTTAGTCGACTTAAGTATCTGCTAGTCGACTTGTAAGTTCACTGTTAGTCGACTAACCCTTCCACCTAGTCGACTAACTATTCCTGAAACAGAATCCCAACTTTCTGGAACCCAGTTTTAGTCGACTCATCTAGACTATTAGTCGACTTAAGACCCCTATTAGTCGACTAACCCTTCCACCTAGTCGACTAATTCTGACTGTTGACTTAGTTGATTTCTTTTCTGATTTGATCTTATCATTGATACATGTGTGACATATTATTCCTGTTCATGCTTCATAACTGGTATTACATGACATGTTACTTGATGGATCTCACCACTTGTTACTTCATGATTTGTTATTATATTCTCGCTCCATGATTTGTTAAATTGTGAATATCACCCCTTATCATGTTATCTTTTAAACCAAGCATGATATACTTGACTTTTGTATAAAATGGATCAACTTACACATGGGTCGGGGGAAATATGCGGATATCGATATGTGTTCGTGTTTACAGTGGCATTAGGTATATTGTACAATCATATTTCCGGTCTGACCTGAGGGCCTCCAGGGGACCGAGGGGAGTGCTTGCTCCCTCTTCCTGAATACTGTCATGACAAAGGGCATACATAAGTCCCTCCTGATAGGCCTTGCGGCTGGTTCCGTTATCAAGCAACGGAACACCCTGGACCGTGGTCCCGGGCATGCACGGGACCCACTGTAAACATAGTTCGTCGATACAACCGCTGTTTCCAATAACAACCTTGCTTTACTAGGATATGGATCTATGTGCTCTGGGACGCTGGGTCACATAGTTAGATATCACAGTAAGACAAGTAATAATAATAAGACGTTAACTGTAGATTCATTGTATTAGGATTTTATCTCTTCATGCTTTTCATACTTGTTAGTTGATATTCCTTATAACTGTTTCATCTTTCCTTATTTATGTCCCTTAGCCACTTGGCTATAGTTTGTTCATTGTTATATGTCTTGACTCCTTGGATTTGCACATTCAGATTCTGAGGCTTGGAACGAAGTGGAGCCATCCACAGAGGACCAAGCTTACCTTAGTGAGCAGGCGGATTAGTTCCAGTCCCCTCGTGCTAGACTCCTCCTTTTTGACTCACGGGACCCATCCTACTCGTGAGCTTTTTTTTGTATACGTATTGTATATTATTCTTTTGGACTTGGTTATGATGTAATACACATGTAATGTGTAATACTTTATAATATCCTGTGATAACTTTGTATGTGTATATCTTGAGTTGGCATATGTATGATTACCACGCTTTGTCGTACTCTGATCTTTGTTGTACTTTTATGCTTAGCGTATATGCGTGGGGGCAATTTATGACCTACGTATATACGTCGCAGTGACGTCCCCGTATCCGTGGAATCGAGGCGTTACAATTCTATTGCCATTTTATCTCTGGCTGTCTCCGGAATGTATTTCTCAGTGAATTTGTTCACCAAGAACTCCCAGGTGATTGGTTCCCTTATATTCTTCATACTAAGTTTCACTGCCCTCCACCAATGTTCCGCTTCCTTCTGGAACATAAAAGAAGAGAAGGACACCTTTTGTTCATCAGTGCAACTCATGACTTCCAGAATCTTTTCTATTTGTAGAAGCCATGCTTCGGCTTGCAAAGGGTCCGCCTTCCCTTCGAATACGGGCGGTTTCATTTTCTGAAACTGCTCCAGTGCTCGATGAGAATTGTTGTTGCTCGCCCTGTTTACTAATTGCGCGAGCCAGTCCGGCATCACCCCCGGAGTCTCCTCATTCCTCTATTTCGAGCTTCAGAGTCTTCATTATTGTTCGCGGGGGTGCGCGCTCCCCATCTCGCTATAATGTGTCGTATCGAGTGACAGGGCTTCTTCAGGTGGTGGTTGGTTCAAATCCATGCGTTCGCCCTATATGAATATAAGGGCGTCTTATCAACACATTACACAATTTGGATTAAGTAGGGATAAAACTTTTTCTCATATACTCATACTAATAATGTCACTTGTGAAACAACAACTTGTTATATATGTATATATAGTTACATCCATCATGGATACAAAAAGTGTCATTCCGACTACTTAATCCAAATTGTGTAATGTGTTTACATATAGATCATGCCTGCCTACTGGAATATCCGGACTACTTCCTGCGCATTCATAAGATATATGCCTGGGTACATACAACAACCCTACGGATATCCATTATCTAACATATTAGGCCTATATACATAAATACATCAAAAGTGTCAGTTATAAGATTCACCCCTCACAGGGTGGGGTATCCCCACTGGATCCTTGCTAGTATTGTTGTTATTATCCAAAGCCTCTTCGGGGTCTTCCTCTTCGGGGTCTTCTTCCGATGACTCATCCCGGCACAGTGCCAGTCATCTAAGTCATCATATAGATCCATGTCTTTTTCCCATGTCTCGTTCCAAAAGACACCTCCATAAGTAAAGCCCCTTCGAGTTTCTTCCTTAATTGTACTCGAGTGCTCCACTACTGATACTTCAACCGAATCTCCTATGACACTACTTGTGTCAACCGGAGTAGGTTCAGGCTTGTTAGATGCCTGCGACTCGACCTCTTCACCATCTATCCAGTTCAGGGGCATAATCATTTTTGCAGGGTCAGTTTCATCTGACTCATATCCCCAGTCCATCGAGTCCGCTATCCAGCTCTTACTCGAGCTGTCGGAATTAGAGGCTGACCAGAATATATCAGAGTCTCCCATCTATATGTAAACAAAACGGACATATTAATTTCGAGTCCATGAAATCATCTTAATCATATGACTATCATCAAGAACCAACATAATTAGACACACTTATAACTATACTTCTTGTCACCAAAAGACCAACTACTTAACTATAATCACATGTCTGTATGTAATAACCTAACAATTCATCATCTCTTATTCCTTCTACATCTAAACCATTGCTCTGATACCAATTGTAACGGTCCCAGTTAAAAATTTTCCATTTAACATAATCATCTCGTATAATCCAAGCATGGGGCCCATCAGTATAAAAATACTTCAACACATACATCAGATAACATGTATGATCTATTTGAGACTTATCATACTAACATCCATAGTTCTATAATCCATAAGAATACAGTCTTCATTATCATCTCAATACATATGTTCATACAAGAATAGTCCAACACCAAGTTCTTTAATATTTACATGCCACGGTTGAAACACAGCTAAACATAAGCATGCTTATACAAAACCATATATATCTAACAAAAGTAACTCCTACTGCTGAGGTACCGGTGGTAATGTCCGCGCCACTGCCCTTAAGCAGGACCTTTGCCTTTGTCCAAATCTGTAGTTAGAGTTAGAATAGAGTGAGCTTGACGGCTCAGTGAGTAAAACAATATTTAAATGCACTTAGCAGGTAAGCATACATGGTTAAATCATCCGGTTGACATGAGTATCAATATACTAGTTTTATTGGATCTCATAATTTACCATGAACCAAAACAGAACACAGTAACAATGCCTTACTAGTCGACTAGGCCACTCTATAGTCGACTAATACTAACGGTAAGTCGACTAATTCTGGAGCTATTAGTCGACTAATTCTGCTTCACACATACCTGCTTCTTTACTGGCAAACGGGGACTGTTGCAGTCGACTACTCTTCCTGGTATAGTCGACTAATTCCGGGACTAGTCGACTTGAAGTTTCCTCTAGTCGACTAAAACTGTGAAAAGTTGTGCTACTATCTGTGGATCATCTATAGTCGACTACCATCTTGGTGTAGTCGACTAATACAAATTATTAGTCGACTGGTAGGTAAGTCCTAGTCGACTAAAACTGTGAAAAACAGATTTTTAACTTCTGTTTACACTCTGACTCTGGGATTAGTCGACTACAGTCTGTTTGTAGTCGACTAATCCTGCTATATCAGCAGTTCTCTGCTTATAGAATCACACCTATAGTCGACTAATTCCTGGACTTAGTCGACTAACTAACATAAAAACAGCTTGTTTAAGAAACTATTCCAGATCTGAAGTTAAAGAATCATGCATAATTTTATCATAGGACTTCTATCATGTCCATATACATGTACACAAACATATATACACATATGTTCTCCCCTTCAACGCCTCCGGTTCAACCCGGTCCCTTCCTCCGAAACACACAAACACAAACACAAACATATATACACATATGTTCTCCCCTTCAACGCCTCCGGTTCAACCCGGTCCCTTCCTCCGAAACGCACAAACACAAACACAAACATATATACACATATGTTCTCCCCTTCAACGCCTCCGGTTCAACCCGGTCCCTTCCTCCGGAAACACATATATCATCATACCATATCAATATGCAGGATATGTAAAATATCATAATTTCATAAGCAACAGTAACAATTATTTGCAGAATTGAAAACACATGATCCCCAAAATACACATAGGGTCAATACTTGCATATCCACATGCTTATTTCATTTCTTACTCATTTCTACTCATTTCTACTCATTTCTATTCATTTCTATTTATCATATTGATAAGATTAGTATGTTCTACTCACTTGTATGGCTGATCTTGGCTATTTGTAATTGTTGCCTTTGTTGTTGCTACGGTTGCCTTGATCCTTGTTGTTTGTTACTTGAAAAGGAGGGAGTTCTTTAAGAGAGAGAGAGAGTGTTTTAAGAGAGAGAGTTTTTGAAAAAGTGTTGAATTCTCTTCATCTTTCTCTATTTATAGCTTCAATCCTTCCATAGATTTGTGCCATGTGTCCCTCCATAAATTTATGCCATGTGTCCCATCATTTTGTAAAAATATAAAGGAGAGGGGTTTATTTGTAAAATAGGAGGGTGAGGTGTTTCTCTTGACCAATCAGAACTAGCCATGGAGATGGAGATATTTTGATGGAATATTTGAGAAGCTTGGAGAAGATTGTGGAAGGAAAAGAAACTTGTGGAGGAAGAAAAAGTCTTATACCTGTATAAATACTTACGTATACACTTGTATATACGTACCCGTATAATACCCGTATAATACGGGTCTACTTCATACGCGTATTATACGCAGAAAACAAAAGTATCATGCATGCACTAATGACATTTTAGGAAAATAACAATACTTTAATTGAGGCAACTGTTACAAATTATATGGGTATAGTCGACTAATCTTTCTTTGCCCTAGTCGACTGGACCTAAATGTGTAGTCGACTTGACTTGACCCAAGTCGACTAATCCTTCATTGTAGTCGACTAATGCTTGTTAATGTTCAATCATTAAAGTATGTTACACATTTAAGTTATTGTGTTAATATTGATTGATGCTTGGTCAAGTAATGTATTGAGGTATTATGGCTTTACTCAAATAAAAGGATTAGAGAATATTATTGGTTAGTTTTGTATTCATATGGCTTATTGATTTAGTAGTTGCCAAAGTGACCTATGTTAGTAAACCTATGAATATATAACTACATAAAAGACTTGTCAATGAGGGTGGCATAAAAGACAATAATATTCTCGATGGCGGTTCTAGTTAGGAGATTGGGACTGGCCCAAAGGAAAGTCTCTTTCAAATAATTATGAATCGGGGTAGGGTAGTGTAATTTATGTAACTTAGTGGTGTGGAATTGGATACCCAAAGGTAACATGACTTACTATCTAAGTGACATAAATTATATTAGACCTACGTAGGTGATAAAAGTTCTCACCTAAAGAGTGAACACTAGATATGCTTAGGTTTCGCCCAAAGGAGAAATCAAAGTGATATCAATAGTTCATCTTAATTAAATTTAAAGTTATTGTATTGATAAGTGGCCTAATGTGAGCAATGTCCTATTATGTTTCAGTGAACGTCCCTACTTCCCTTCACACTCATGCCACTAGCATTCCAGCCCTGGATGGTACAAATTTCTCTGAGTGGTTTGAGCATGTACAGTTTACACTGGGTGTCCTGGACCTAGACATGGCTCTTTTGGTAGAGAAGCCTGATGAAGTGACTGCTGAAAGTACAGCAGAGTAGGTTAGCCATGCCAAAGCTTGGGAAAGGTCGAATAGACTCAGTCTCATGTTCATAAAGATGACCATAGCCAATAACATCAAGACTTCCCTCCCACATACTACTAGTGCATCTGAACTTTTATCTGCTGTAAGAGACCGATTTAAGTCTGCAGATAAGTCATTAGCTGGCACCCTCATGGCTGAACTTACCACCATGAAATATGATGGTAATAGAGGAGTTCAACAACACATTCTAAATATGACTGATAAGGCTGCTAAGTTAGGATCACTGGGTATGAAAGTGGATGAATCCTTCTTGGTACAGTTCATCCTTAACTCACTTCCTTCTCAGTTTGGGCCATTCAAGATTCACTACAACACTCATAAAGATAAGTGGAATTTGAATGAGCTAACTGGTATGTGTGTACAAGAGGAAGTGAGACTGAGGCAAGAAGGGCATAACTCAGTATTGGCAGTAACTCAAGGAGGTATCCATAAGAAAGGTAAATATGGAAGAGGTAAGAGATTTCCATCAAAGAAAGGGCATGACCATGGGGAAAGTAGCCAAGGTCATGGAAATGTCTTCACTGTCAAGTGCTACTTCTGTGGCAGAAAGGGACATGTGAAGAAGGACTGCAACAAGAGGAAAGCTTGGTTCGAAAAGAAAGGTATAAATCTTTCTTTTGTATGTTTTGAATCAAATCTTGCTGAAGTTCCTTCTAATACTTGGTGGATTGACTCTGGAGCCACAACTCACATAACTAATTCAATGCAGGGATTCCTTACAAACCGAAAACCGAAGGAAAGTGAGAGATTCGTCTTTATGGGGAACCGTCTCAAAGTGGAGGTCGAATATGTTGGTACTTATCGACAACTCTTGGAGACGGGACATCAGATGGATCTTGAAGATACTTTTTATGTACCTTCGATTTCTAGGAATTTAATGTCAATATCCAAATTAGATGTTTTTGGATATTCTGTTTTATTCAGTTGTGGAAAACTCAGTTTAATGTATAATTCAATTCCGGTTGGATATGGAATTTTATGTGATGGTTTATATAAAATTTCATTGAATGATGAGTTTGCACAATCTTTATTATCTCTGCATTCGAATGTTGGTATTAAACGTGGCTTAATAAATGAAAAATCCTCTATCTTGTGGCATAGGAGACTGGGGCATATCTCCAGGGATAAAATTATAAGATTAGTGAAGAATGGGATTTTGGATAACCTAGACTTCACTGATTTTGATGTGTGTGTGGATTGCATAAAAGGAAAGCAAACCAAACACACTAAGAAAGGTGCCACAAGAAGTAAAGAACTCCTTGAAATAATTCAGATATTTGCGGACCACTCTCCATTCCATGTTTTACGGGAGAGAGATATTTCATTACCTTTATAGATGATCTGTCACGTTATGGTTATGTGTATCTAATAATAAAAAGTCTCAGGCTGTTGACATCCTTGAGGTGTTCATTACAGAAGTCGAGAGACAATTAGATAGAAAGGTTTAAAATCATAAGATCAGATCGAGGTGGTGAATTTTATGGTAGATATGATGAGTCAGGACAACATCCTGGCCCATTTGCCAAATTTCTAGAAAAGCGTGGTATTTGTGCTCAATACACAATGCCAGATACGCCTCAGCAGAATGGTGTTGCTGAAAGGCGAAACCGAACACTTATGGATATGGTTAGGAGCATGATGAGCTTCTCTAATGTACCCATTTCATTGTGGAATGAAGCCTTAAAGACTGCTATGTATATCTTAAACAGGGTTCCTAGTAAGGCAGTCCCAACAACTCCTTTCGAGTTGTGGACTGGTAGGAAACCTAGTTTAAGACATTTACATGTTTGGGGTTGTCCAGCAGAGGCTAGAATATATAATCCACAAGAAAAGAAATTAGACTTAAAAACAATATCTGGGTATTTCATTGGTTATCCAGATAAGTCTAAGGGATACAAATTTTATTGCCCTAACCATAGTATAAGAATAGTTGAAACTGGTAATGCCAGATTCCTAGAGAATGGTGAATTTAGTGGGAGTGATGAACCAAGAAAGGTAGATTTTGAAGTAGTAAGGGTAAATATCCCAATTACCTTTCCTTCAAGAGAAATTGTTGTCCCTCAGCTTGATCATCAAGTTGAGATACCAGAACAACATATTGATATTGGTTCACCACTCCATGAGGATATCGCCATTGAAAATATTGTAGAACCACCACAACCGGCAGTTTTGAGAAGATCTCAAAGGGAAAGAAGATCTGCCATTTCAGATGATTGTGGTGTATCTACAGGAATCTGATTATGATATTGGGATTAATAAAGATCCAGTTTCATTTTCACAAGCCATAGAATGCAATTATTCTAGTAAATGGATTGATGCTATGAATGATGAGTTGAAATCTATGGACCAAAACCAAGTCTGGGATCTCGTTGAATTGCCTGATAACTGTAAGAAAGTCGGGTGTAAATGGGTCTTTAAGACCAAGCGCGACTCTAAAGGCAATATCGAACGATATAAGGCCAGACTTGTGGCTAAAGGTTTCACTCAGAAGGAAGGCATTGATTATAGAGAAACCTTCTCTCCAGTATCAAAGAAGGATTCTCTTAGAATCATTATGGCACTTGTACCTCATTATGATTTGGAGTTACATCAAATGGATGTGAAAACTGCTTTTCTGAATGGAGATTTGGATGAGGTAATTTACATGGAGCAACCTGAAGGGTTCGCAAATGAAGGTAAAGAACACTTGGCTTGCAAATTAAAGAAATTCATATACGGACTTAAACAAGCTTCCAGGCAATGGTATATAAAGTTTAATGATACCATTACATCTTTTGGATTTACAGAAAACACTGTTGATCAGTGTATATATCTAAAGATCAGTGGGAGCAAGTTTATTTTTCTGGTTCTGTATGTGGATGATATCTTGTTAGCCAGTAGTGATATTGGTCTGCTGTATGAAACTAAAATCTATCTTACCAAGAACTTTCAGATGGTTGATATGGGTGAGGCAGCTTATGTCATTGGCATAGAGATCTTCAGGGATAGATCTCGAGGATTGCTAGGACTGTCTCAGAAAGGTTATACCAACCGAGTCTTGGAAAAATTTCATATGGAAATGTGTTCAGTCAGTCCTGCACCCATTCAGAAGGGTGACAAATAAGTGGGAGCCAGTGTCCCAGAAATGACTTAGAAAAGGGTCAAATGCAGAAAGTTCCGTATGCATCAGCTGTTGGGAGCTTGATGTATGCAAGCACTTGTACCAGGCCAGATATCAGTTTTGCAGTTGGGATGTTGGGAAGATACCAAAGCAATCCAGGAATGGAGCACTGGAAGTTGGCTAAGAAGGTTATGCGGTATCTTCAAGGGACGAAGGACCATATGCTCACATACAGGAGATCAGATCAGTTGGAGGTGATCGGCTATTCGGACTCAGATTTTGGTGGTTGCCCAGATAGCAGGAAGTCTACCTCAGGATTTATTTTCTTGCTAGCAGGTGGGGCAATATCGTGGAAGAGTGTAAAGCAGTCTATCATTGCTTCATCCACGATGGAGGCTGAGTTTATAGCTTGTTTTGAGGCCACAAATCATGCATTATGGTTAAGCAATTTTATCTCAGCACTTGGTGTAGTTGACTCTATTGCCAGGCCGCTGAAGATATATTGTGACAATACAGCAGCCGTTTTCTTCTCTAAGAATGGTAAGTACTCTAATAGTTCTAGACACATGGAACTTAAGTACTTGGTGGTTAGAGAAAGAGTTGAGAAACAAAAGGTGTCAATTGAAAGTATAAGTACCACTTTAATGGTTGCTGATCCAATGACAAAAGGATTGCCTCCAAAGACATTTAAGGAACATGTTGTTAGAATGGGTCTTTTGGGCAATCTGTAATGTATATTTTGGTACTTATGTAATTGACATTATTGTACAAATAAAAGTTTGTTTCTGTGTTTCCTGTTATCCAATTATGTGTGCACATGTTATGTATGGATGTTTGTTAAACAGGAAATGTCTTTACAAGACAATTACAGGGGTCATTTTGGTTATAGACTCAATTAGTAAGGGTTATCAATGTTGTGGTACATAGAAGAGAGTATGACATAGATGTTGTATAACCGCTATGACTCGCATGGTGGTCCAAGCTAATTGCAGTATTACAGTATTTCATATTTGGCCTTATCAGTTGTTGTTTTTAAAATTCGTGATCACGTGTCAAGGTTTTTCGGTATGGAATCCAATGGAGTCAAAAATGATTTACAAATGAGTCTTTTCTTTTATTTGTTTTCTAAAGTTTTAACCTAATCGGTTAATGGTCCAAGTGGGAGAATGTTAATTTCACATTAAAGATGGACCAATAATCTTGGTTAATTGACATTGGATTCCTATTAAAGTTAACTGATATAATATTATGCCCATATTAAAGTCACATTTATATAGTTATATAGTCTCTTGAAATATAAAGGGTACCATGATGGAAAGGTTTTATTTCAAGGGGTTATTTGCAAATGTGCGACCCACTTTTCTCCTCCTGCAAAGAAATACAAAACCATCGCTCATTTTTGAGAACGTCATCGGTAAAAGATTTTCTGGAGGTTTTGTGAAAGGAAAAGGAGACAGAGAAAAGAGGATCATTGCATTAGGGTTTGCAGGATCAAAAGGAAGGAATCAAAGTCTTCTTCAAACTTCATCCAATCTTCTTCAATGGCTTCAGGTATGGAGATTTGAGTATTAGGGTATTTGATTATGCATTCTAATTTTGAGATGTTCTATGATTCTTGATTCATGGCCTATTTTATCCGCATTAAATCTATTGTATTTCCATCAGAAGATTTCACTAATTTAGTTTATTGAAATAAGAATTTACCATCACTTTTGATTGAAAAACAGTAATTGAATGAGCCCAAACAACTTAGAGAGTAATTAAAATCTGTTCGCCAAATAAATTATTGAATCATAGACGGTCCATGAAGGCAACCAAGGAAGCTGAGATTTTTTAGTCCCCAAAAAGATAATCACAAACAACTTTAAGAACTTCAAGGCTCACTGTTTCTGTTGATTCTATATAAAGACATTTGTTAGGACATGACAGCGGCCAGCTGCTCTCATGGTTGGATTTATCCATTGATATGGAAAATCTGTGATATAAACAGCTTTGTCAATGGAAAATAAAATATTGGAGATAAGCACAGTTGTATGCTTAGACAATTATTAGATGGTTATCTAGGACAGAGAACAGAGGGCAACAAGTTGCAGCTGACACATAATGGACTAAATTCTGTCAGGCAACAAATGTTACTAAAAATTGCTAGAATACCTCTTCTCTGATCAAAAAAAAAAAAGAAAAGAAAAGAAAAGAATATACTTGTATGAAAATTCAAAGGTGAGGAGCCAGTCACTGCAATAAACAAACTGTGGTTGAAATCCAATGTAACTCTCCACTGCTTACTGGTGTCGAATGAGTTAAAAGGGATTGCTGAACACAAAAAAGAATGGTTTCATGGGTGAGCCAAATTCCATAAAATGCCAGGACAGGTCAATTTTGCAGATACCAGGTTATTCTCAAGCAACAAATCCACCTGAAAAGAATCGAAAAAGTTATTAGCCAAAAACTTCTAACAAACAGGGAAACTGATGTTTAAATATTGAACATCCCAAGTAGGTCCATTGCATGTCTATGGGTAACAGATTGGTCATCAGCATTTTGCTCCACCATGCATGACAGGAATAGAAAGCAATCAATCAAAGCGCTGCGAGAACAATCCTCATACAGGGTCACAGAACATTAAAAAAATAAATAAATAAATAAATTTAACAATTGCAATGGATAATGATAGAATATTAAACCAAAAGTCAGAATTTATAACAAAATAAACACCTAATTAAGAATAGAGATATAATAATGCTTCAAAAAAGAATGTTTGCGAACATAAAATACATGTTGCAAACAGCCAATATGTTTAACATAACCATATGTCATCAAGATATTTTAGAAATTCAGAAGTTCAGGAATAGAAACCTACACACATGTCAATTATAAGAACTTCTTCTTCTCTTTACAAAATTTGAACTAGAACTAATCGTAAGAATTACAAAAAGTAATTTGAGAAGAAAACTAAAGAAAAATTCTTAGTTTGATTTCCACCGTATCTATTGGTGCTGAAACGAACTCCCAAGTTTCTCTAGAAGTAAGAGCTTTCATCTCCTCATCCATAGCCTATTTCCAGGCAGGTACCAATAAAGTCTTTGTATAAGACTTGGATATAGACTGCTGGACGCTGGTCTCCTAAGATAAAACACTCCTTCACGTTATTTAGTTAGCACTACGAAATCACCGTACGGTCGAACCGTAGTTAACCAGTACCTTTACAGGATTATCAAAGCAACAGGACCAAGACAAAAGAATTTCAGGAATAGAAACTATTAGGAATATGAGTTGTATGAGTTGTATAAGTAGCATAAAAATAATAGTAGGATTAGACTTTTATGTATCTATATAATATAATTGAGATGAGAGATCTCCCTCTAATTTCTCCCAATCTTTCTTCTATTATGATATTAGAGCTCTAAGGCTTAGATCCAAAAACACTAATTAATTAATTTTCTTTCTTCTTTTCTTCCCTCTTGGATCGCAAAGGCGAGGCCAAGATAGTGAGATCGAGAAGGCGAGGTCGGGATTGGAGTTGAAGACGAGGTCGAGGTTGGATAGTGAAGTTGAAGTCGTGTCAAGGTCGAGACTTCAATTGACAATCGAATTTAGAGTCGCGAGAGGAAGTCGAGTTCGAATCGGTTCTTTTCTGGATCTCGAAGGAAGTTGGGTTTGAATCGCTACAATTATTTCTAGATCTAAGATCTGAAGGGGGTGAAGACGAGGCTCTGTCGATGGGCGTTGGTGATAGGTGTCGGTGTTGATGGGTGCTACGAGAGGGAAGAAAGGGGATAACCCCTTTCACAATATTATACAGATTTCAAGATGGCGTTTGAGAAGTTGAAGGTATTATTTTTCGATACTTACAGGCTTGAAAAAGATGCAACTTCAGTGGGAGCGGTTGGGTGTTCTTATTTTCTTGAGAGGTTTGCCATCTGATTTTTCATTCGCATGATCACAGGTGATTGGGAGTTCAATTGTGAACTCGTTATCTGAGATATATTGGTTGCTTCATAGTATCTTTTCAAATGCATCTCAAAACCATATGACGAGAGTTTCAAGATAGATCAGCCTTAGTTGTACATCAATGACAATTTGAATAGTTCAGTAGTTTTGGAGGCAGAGGTGACCGTGATAGAGGACATAGTACCAGGGGAGGCGGTCGCATCAATAGTTAGGTGGTATGTTTAGTATCAGAGGTGCTTCTGAACAAATTAGTGAACCTAACATGATTTGTCACTATTGCAAGGAGAAAATTTTACTTGTTGGAGATTGACGGGCTAGCCTATTCAATTATCCGAGCAGCACATGTAGCATTAGTTCAATGTGATTCATCTTTATCTAGAAGTGTGACTATATCTGATGAAGAATTTGATAGGTATCAGGTGTTCCAACAGCTTCAAGTTACTCAAATGATATCATCTTCTTCTACTGTCACTCTACCTCAGACATCTAATTTCATTGCCTGTTTTTCATCTATTGTTCCTAGTACCTATGTTATTGATTCTGAAACCTCTAACCATATGACTGAGAATAAATATAGCTTATCCACTTTGAATTCAGTACACCCATTGCTTCCTGTAACATTAGTAGATGCCTCTACATCTTACACTGAAAACGCAGGTCTGCTAATGCTACACCATCTTTATCACTCTCTTCTGTTCTTTATATACCTAACTCATGTTTAATTTATTATCTGTTAGCCGACTCATTAAATCTTTGAACTGTTTAATTACTTTCTTTCCTGATCATTATATATTTAGGGAGCTTGGAATGTAAAAGACGATTGGTGCATGTCATGATTTGGAGGTCCTTATCATCTTGAGAGAGGTTCTGAAGTGGTAGCTTACTCTAATTTTATTTCCGACTTGGATATTCATTGTCAGTTAGGTCATCTTTTTTTACAAAATTTATAAACATTAGTTCATGCTTTAAGTGATATGTCTTTATTAGATTATAAGTCATGTCAGTCGGATAAACATCACCATATATCTTATCCTTTATGAGTCGATAAAAGAGTTGATTGGCTTTTTTTATTTAGTGCATTCTGATGTTTGAGGACCATTTCTGTTAGTTCAAAACTTGATTTTAGGTGTTTTATCACTTTTGTAGATGATTTTTCTTGTGTAACTTAGTTGTATTTAATGAAAAACTGTCCAGAAGTGTTTAAAATTTTGTGTTGAAATCAAAAATCAGTTTGGTGCGTCTCTTCGTGTTTATGCTCAGATAATGCAAAAAAAAAAAAATCTTTAGTTCATTGTTTGGGAATTTTATGCATAAAACTTGTATTGGTCATCAATCATCATGTCCTTATACTCCAGCAGAATGGAAATGCAAAAAGTTAAAATAGATATATGTTAGAAGCTGCATACACACTTTTAATTTACAGAAAAGTTCCAAAGGGTTTTTGGAGTAATAGAGTCCTTATCGTTTGATATCTTATAAATCATACGCCATTTTCTGTGCTTGAGGGTCAAATCCCGTGCTTTTTACTTCATTCGCGCAAGGAAATCTTTGCTTTGCCTCTAAAAAAAATTTGAATGTATTTGTTTTGTTCACGATAATTGGTCTAATAGGACTAAGACCCCAAAGCTTTGAAATGTGTTTTCTTAGGATACTATAGGACCCATAAGGATACAAATGTTATTGTCCTAGTTTGAATTATTTTATTACTTCTGTTGATGTTCCTTTATTTAAGTCCAAAACTTATTTTAAGTTTGTAACTTCTGTGAGTCTGATGATAATGAGTTTATGTTTCTTCTTTTGAACCCCTCATTATAGACTAATGCATCATCCTTTGAGAATAAAGAATTGGAACAAATGTCATTTACCAAGAATAAACCTCTCTAGGTGTATAAATGACGCACTCCACAATTTACTTCAGATCCCACGACCGTGCCACTATCTCTTGCTCTAGTTTTTAATACATAATCTGTTGAGAATCCTACGGTTTCTTTTGAGCATATTCCTCTTGGTAATATTCATTCCGATGTTGATCAACCTATTGCCATTCGAAAAGGCAAACAAAGTTGTACTGCACATCTTTTGTATAATTTTATGTCTTATGCTCATTTTTCATCACCTTTTCATTCGTTTGTCTCATCCCTTCATTCTCACTCTATTCCCAAGTTCATGACAGAGGCCCTATTAGACGCAAGTTGGAGGTCTACTATGCAAGAGAAAATGATTGCTCTATAGCAGAATGATACATGAGATTTGGTACCTCTTCTACCCGAGAAGAAGACAGTTAATTGTTGTTGGGTCTATACAATGAAACTCAATCCAGATGGTTCCCTTGCCTACTTGAAAGCACATTTGGTGGCTAAAGGGTACACTCAAATGTATGGTATTGACTACCAAGAGACCTCTCCTATAACTGAATTAACCTCCGTTCGTCTCCACATTTCATATGCTGCTACCACCCGTCATTATATCAACTTGATATCAAATATGCCTTCCTTCATGGTATTCTTAATGAAAAAGTTTATATGGAGCAACCACCTGATTTTGTTGCTCAGTGAGAGTGGACAAGTTTGTCATTTTAGGAAGTCTTTATGTGAGTTGAAGCAATATCTTAGAACATAGTTTGAGAGATTTGCCTTAGTTATTCAAAAGTTTGAACTTCGTTGTCCAAGAAGGATTATTCTATTTTTTCAGCTTCATCAGAAAAAACGAATCGATTGCTTGTTTACGTTGATGATATAGTGATTATTGGTGATAATACTCGAGGAATCAGTTAGTTCAAGTTGTATAAGCAGAAGAAGTTTCAAACAAAAGATTTAGGACAATTGTGATATATTTTGGGCTATTGGATCTAACAGAAAAAATCAAGACAAATATGAATTTGTTTCTTACACGGAATCTGAGATGCAATCTGCTGTCATCTAATAATTATATGGAAACTAGAAATATATGTCATATACAAAACTTTAATAAACTTGTGTATCACTATGATTTGATTTGAGGTCATCACTAAATCAATATACAGATTTGATTTAATCTAATAACATTGCATATTTGATTTAAATTAGTGTAGGTAAATATTTAAGGAGATTTCGGCTGAACATCCTATATTAAAAGTTAATTAACGAAAACCTCAATTACAATTATTTTTCGACCCTGTGCCTCGTTTTTTTAGCGAGCACTAGAATGTAGACATGTGTCGAGAGAATTTTAATCATAAAATGTGAAAAAGACTATATTTACCCCTGCTTTAACTTTAACCTGGACAACGAACCACCTCATCCCCAAATTAACAGTGACTGCGATTCAGCGGAAACAGAAAAAAATTGAGCTAATTTTAGAAAAAGAAGTATCAAATTAGAATGATTTAGGTCATCTACATCACACTATAGAAGAACAAAAGATCAAATTACTATGCCGAGAAAGAAAGTTGTAACAAAAAAAATAAATTTCTGAAAAAATTAAAATACTAAATTTACGAATTCTCAATATTTCTTTTAGGATTTTTTTCTTCTGATTTGTATTTATAAAATATTTTACCTAATCTATACACTTTTAATAGCATTTTATTATTATGGTCACAATCATCATAAACAAACAAACAGAGAGCGATCACGCTAAGCCACAGTCTTAAGTAAAAGATCAATTAACACAAAAGATTTAATAAACTGTCTTTAATCACATAACAAAAATTAGACTGCCGCCTTAGTTGCAGTCATCATTAAATGACTGCGATCTTATTCACAGTTTTATTAAGTAAATGATCACGTAACAAATTATAAATTGTGACCTTAGTCGCAGTGTTAATTAAATGATCACATAACACAAAGATTAATGAACTGCGACTTTAGTCGAAGTTTTATTAATTAAATGATCACATAACAAATCTTATACTGCGACCTTGGTCGTAGTTTTAATTAAATGATGACATAAAACAAAGGATTAATGAACTGTGATATTAGTCGTTGTGATATAATTTAGAACAATTTTGAAAAGTATATTTTGTGTTTCAATATATTTTTGCTAGTATTGTAAAAGTAACAATGTTTTTTTTAATGTTTTGCTCAGGAATTAGACAAGAAGCAAAGATTCAACCATTCTAATCAAGCTTGAAGCTGATAGAATTGATAAGACAATTCAGAAAGAACATTCATTCAGATTTTGTAAATACTATGAAAGATACACCATTTGGTGCTATATTCATGACATTTTACAATGAAGATATTAAGAAATATAAGAGATAGAAATCCAACAACAATGTTCTAAAAATAGTAGAATATATGACATGAATTCAAAGTGCTTTAAAATTTGAGCCAAAAAAATTCAAATAATAATAGAAGATGGAGCATTGACATTCGGTCTACTTATAGGAGGTGATAATTTCATAATGAATAAAACTTATACATTGAAAGATAGGGGTTTCGTAAAGCACTATTTCAGATCTGAAGAATATCACAAAAATCTCAACTGAAGATGCTTTGAATGATCTCTTGGTGGAAAAAAGAAGACCAAAATTAGACCTGACAAGAGATGAGTAGCTGAAGCAGCAGGTGGCAATGAATGAGATTATTAAGGATGTACAAAGGCTTGCAACTCAAAACTTCACAACCTTAATGAAATCACCTAGAGGGGGGTGAATAGGTGATGGGTATACTAAGTAACAAATAATGCGGATTAAAAAACTATTTAACAATAAGCAACAACAATAATAAAACTTGCAAGAAAGTAGACAAATAATAGTGCAAGTAAAGGAGAGAGAGTTTAGAGATATGTGGACAATCGCAAGCACAAGAATAAGTTTCGAGGTTCGAGCCACTGCTCTACGTCCCTGCCTTCAACACGATGAAGGATTTTCACTATGCTGGATCCCACCGGATCGTCAATACAAGTTCTCATTAGAACTCTTAGGACACACTTGTCCTCTTTCACGGTGCCGCAACACCAACGTAGAGCTCACTAGCTCGCTTGAGGTCGCAACTTCTACAACTTCTCAATCTGAGGAAATGGTGATCAACACTTGACCACAAACAATGCTCACATGCACAATCTTATAACCAAGATGAGGAGATGAAACTTTAGGGATTGTATAGTGTAAAAATCTAGAAGAGAAGTAGAGGAGAAAGCTTCAACTTAAAACACAATAGGATTGAAAAATTTGGCTCAAGAGAAACTCTTTTGCTAAAAAGGCTAAACTTTGAAAAACTTTGATTTTAATTTTGTAAATCTTGTGTTTGAGTTGTATAACATTCCCACTATTTATAGGGGATGAAAACTAGATTAGAAAAGCCAAAAGATTCGTTGGGAGAAGCCCCAACAAAAAAACAAAACTGGATATAGCCGTTGGCAGTCAGTCGACCGGGCCGGTCGACCGCCAACGATCGGATTTCCGACCGTTGGGAAAGCGGTCGACCAGACGGTCGACCAGACGGTCGACCAAAGTTCCCAAACAGAGAGTGTAAACTCTCTGTCGGTCGATCGGGCCAGTCAATCGATGTGCACACATGCACATTGGTGCATGTCGGTCGACCACCCGGTCGACCGACAGAGCAGTTCTGCTCTGCCAGCGGTCGACCGGACGGCCAAAAAATAGATTTTGAAAAGCTTTTTGAAGTCTAAAAATTTCCGAAAAAATTTCTTTTAGATGGGTAGATACATAATAAAGTTCTAGGGTTTGGAAAGACCAGAGTGTGATCATAAATTAACACTAATAAAATTTGAACTATATTTTGATAAAAAAAATCTGTTTCTAAACTAAGAACCGTTTTTTCAAAAACTTGTTTTTTCAAAAATCGATTTTTTCAAACTTTGTTTTTCTGAAACTTGGTAAGAAATTTTGTAATAAAATTTTGTTTGAAAGCATGAAGCAACATCAAATGTGTGTGTGTGGCAATCCCAAGGTTATTACCTCTATCATCTCGATTTGACAAATAGACTATAAATCCTAACTAAAATGAAAAATGCAAAGATACAAATCTTGTGATATAGTCTTCTCAACTTGTTTGATTCTGGAGCTCTTCTAGTATTCTAAGTTCTGGGATCTAAATCTTCGCGGCTTTCAAATGTGTGAGTCTTGTGTTGGAGCTGTCAATCATCCTATGTTTTTACCGGAAACTCATTTAGACAATCTTGTTAATACTTAACTACATATGTTTTGTTATCATCAAAACTTGGGGCTAATGGCTTTTGGGCCAACAATCTCCCCTTTTTTGATGATGACAAAACATATAGAGTTATTACAAATATTTTGGGTGGAGACTTCAAGTGAAGCTCCCCCTTAACATATGCATATAAAAGAATATGATATGAAGGTCTAAATGCATAACAAAGGCATATATATGATGTGACAATAAACACATTTGCCAACCATCCATGCATACCAAAGATACAGAAATATAAACATGTATGCATATATGGTTATCTCCATCCATCCGGAAATACCACCAACCTCCAAAATAGATGATTGGATCAAGAATAGAATAAACACAATATACAACCAATCACATATACCATATGGAGATAATAAAAATAACTACCATATCATAAAAAGGTGTCCATACAAGCTAGGAGGTTCATGCCAACATTAAAACCATAACACATGTCCACAAACACATGCCATAAGATACATACCAAACACCAAATAAAGATGTCCACAAAAGAGACAAACTAATATCCAAATACATGCATAAAAAAAAAACCCAAAATAACACCCAAGATAACACCACCATAATATCTCTCCCCCTTTTTGACATCATCAAAAGGGGTCAACGCCTTGAAAAATCAGGGTCCTATGGGGAAGTAGGTCACAGAGGTGAAGCAGGAGGAGGAGCCCATGCGGCGAACGGAGGGCCGGAAGCAGGAAGTGGCTGAGCACGACCCTGAGGAGTAGGAGCCGACTAATCAAACCTGTTGTAGATATCTCCGATACAGGTGTGCATGTAGCGAATGGAGTCACAGATATGGTTGAGGTCATTGTCCAGATGGTGCTCTAGCCGCTGATAGTTTGCGGCAATCTCAGCTGAAATCTGCTGGCGGTGCTCGACCATCTCAGCTGAAATCTGCTGGCTGTGCTCCCGAAGCTGAGTGGATAGGGCTAGGTAGGGTCAAAAGAAGCAGAATAGCCAGAAGAGGATCCTTGAACAGCAGGAAAGATAGGCTGCGGCTGAGGAGCAGGAGGACGCTCCCGAGCATCCATCCTCTTAAGGAAGGTGTTGTTTATGTCTACTGACGATTCAAATGACCGTTCAAAGGAAAGATCAAATCTTAACTGCTTCAATAAATGGGTGATGAGCATCCCAAAGGGCAAGTGCCAGTTTGGGATAAGAAGATGGTCAGAAGTCATGTAGTTGATGATGAATTTAAGGATGTTGATTCTAATGCCTTTCAGAAGGCAATAGATGACAAGAGGAGTAGAACCCCTAGCGTGACGATACTCTCCTGATTTTGGCAGGAGGTTATAGAACACGATCTTAACCAGGACTTGGGCGGTGAGAGTATAGTACTTCACCTCCTCATTACTAACTAAGCCAGGGTTGTCATCATCGTAAAGCAGGGTAGATGCGGTGTGGGCAGACTCACCGTCAGGATAATCAAAATCATACAGATCAATATTATAAATATCTACCCCTCACAGGAGAGGTGTAGGAGACTAGCAAAATTTTCAAGAGATATATTAATATCTTTGCCTATAACTCTTGATCTAATGTGATGTTGTTCAAATGAGAGATTAGAGTAAAAATAGCACACCAATTCAGGATAAATTGGTTCTATAATGGTGACAAAATCTTCTAAAGAGCTGGATCCTAGAATATTGCTAGATTGAGGTGCTCAAAATCACTGAGCACCACAGTTCTACTTGAGAGAACATTTTTAGCAGAAATTTGAGCATACCTGTAAGATGCATTTTGTGAAACAAATGGGGTGGATGATGATTCGGGGGTCTTCCCCCTTTCAGATCGAGATCTTTTAGACATAGTTGATGGATTAGCAAGATTAGGTATAAAAATAGAAAGATCTAAACAATTGGACCTAGAAATAACAAGGAAAATTAAGAGATTTAGGGGATAATAGATTATACCTTAAAAATCAAGAGAAAATCCCAAAAGAGAGAGTAGATCTGGAGCCTAAAAGCAAATTTCCCAATTTTTTATGGAGGAATTTGGGGGTTTGGAGAGTTGGAAAGGAGTTGGAATGGGTTTAGGGTTGAGAAATTAGGGGAGAATGAAGGTTCACCTAGAGGGGGGGTGAATAGGTGAAGGCTAATCTAATGGTCACTTAATGATGAATGATGCAAATAATGCGGAAGCTAAAAACAATTATGACCTAATTAAACTTTTACACTAAACACTATGTATAACACAAGAGTGTTGCCGAATTCCCCGTGAAGGGCTCTGGACAAACTCCTCTAGATTCCCTTGAATGGGTTGAGGTGCCGCGTTGGCTCTCTTGGTTGAATACAAGTGTTAGCAAACAATCCCACGCAAGTATATCAATTAAGCACAAATGAATATATCAAGCATATATAGATAGACAATAATTGAATGCAAGATATAAACAAGAGACAAAGAGAGAGAGAGAGAGCAATCGCAAACACAAAGGGTTTGTTTCGAGGTTCGAGCACACTTGCTCTACATCCCCGCCTTCGACACACGAAGGATTTCCACTATGCAACATCCCAATGGATCTCTCCTCGGTGCCGCAACACCTACAAGCCCTCGGACTCTCTAGTCCCGTACACACCGCAAGCCCACCGGCTCGCCGAGGCCGCACCTCAAACACGAGTTCGCACCCGAACCCGAAAACACCAAGTCCTCACTAGGACCCAAACAATCGCGAACACAACCGTCCGCCTCCTCAAAGGAACAAAGATGAACTTTGGTGATCACAACTCTTGATCACCTAAAATTCTCTCACTACAACACACCTATAGGATGAATAATCAATGGATAGCTCAAGTGTGGTGTGAGAAAAACAAGGATGAAAGCTATGGTGAAAAACTCAAGAATTCTCTTTTAACACACTCTAAATAAAACTCCCTTTGGATTGGAAGTATTAGCTCTCTATTTTGTGGAGAAAAACTTCTGAAAAGAGTGGGAAAAACTGGCTCTAAAAACTTCTCCAAATCTTGGTGAAAACAGTCCACAAACACCCAAATATATAGGCTGTCAAAAACTAGCCGTTGGGGTTCTGACAGGCCTGCCGGTCGACCGCCCGGTCGACCGCCAACGGTCAAAAATCCAACCGTTGGAGCCTCCGGTCGACCGGCCCGGTCAACCCAAAAGAACAGAGAGCACTGCTCTCAGTTCCGGTCGACTCGGTCGGTCGACCGGCCAACTGCTAGGACAAGGCGTGCAATTCGGTCGACCGAGCCGGTCGACCGACTTCTGACCAAGTCGACTATATAGTCAACCTGCTGAAGCCTGAAAACTGTTTTTCTGGGATTAAAACTTAGTCTTTTTGGCTCAAATAAAATCCCATAAAATATTGAAAAATCTACAAAAATAGTTTTACCAATATACTTTGGTATACAAACATGCTTGCACAAAATCAAGACATGTTATAAAAGATTGGACTATTTTGTAACTTGGAAATATTGGTTCAAATGAAAAACGTTTTTTCAAAACAATATTTTTCCAAAACATGTTTTTCCAAATCTTCATCAAATGCAAAAACAAGATATACTTTTAAAGCATAGTGTGTATGGATATGATCCACTACACAATCAAGATGAAATATCTATGTTTTTGACATTAAGCTCTAAACTTGATTTTGGTCAAAAGATATGTAAACATGAAAACCAAAATCCAAACATGTATTTTGTCACAAAATGAAAGTCTTTTCTAAACTAAAAATTCTTTTATGAAAAGACAATTAAATCAAGAGTGTGTGTGTGATATGTACTTGAGCAATCCACCAACTACTCTATCCTTTACATTTTTAACTAAAACAAAAACAAAATCTTATGCCTAGACACAAGTCTTCAACTTCTTGAAGTCTTCACATGAAGTCTTCTCATCTTCTTGACTTGGTCCAAGCTTGATCCAAAAGCTCCTTGGATCACACCGTGCTAGCTCCAAATCTTGACATTTTATCCTTTGTTGAGCTATGCACCTACTAAGATCTTGATAATGAATCTGTCACTAATTAAACACAAGATCATTAGTAAACATAACTTCATGAGTTGATCATCATCAAAACTAGGGTGATAGGCCTTTGGGCCAACAATCTCCCCCTTTTTGATGATGACAAAACTCATGAAGTTATATATGCATGGATTAAAGTAAAGCTCCAAAGAAGCTCCCCCTTAATTCATGCATAACAAATAAACAATATAATATGGAAATGAAGCACATGACATGTATGCAAATCAAGGAGATAAAACAAAATCAAATTCTTTTTCTCCTATTTGCAAAACAAAACATATATGCATAAACATAAATCCTTTAATAAAAATATGCATATATAGCAAATACCTCTCCCCCCTTTTGTCAATCATCAACAAAGGGTTTAAGGTAAAACAAAATCATCAAATCTTTCTCCCCCTTTTTGTCATAAACAAAGAGATCAATAAGGGGTCAAACATATCAATAAAGGGTTATATGCGATATATATTAATGAAGAGGAAGACGCTAAGTTAGCTTCCCTACACATATGCATTACATGAAGAAGGGATGACAAGCCCTAACTCACATAACACATATTATGTAATGCATAAGAGGAGATGTGAAGCTCCCCCTACACACGTATATCATATAAAGAAGAGTTGTCAAGCTCCTCAATTTATAATATACTCAACATGAATCTATATGTAAAAGAGATGTTAAGCTCTCCTTGCATATAGGCAATAAAAAAAATGTTTTTTTTAAATTTTTCTGAAACAAAATTTTTAAAGGTATCAGAGCTTTAGTAAAACAAACAAATTTTAAGATACCAAATTGAAAATAATCATTTTTGTAAATCATATTGATACCAATTGAAATTTAACAATTATGAAGTTGAAACATATTGATACCAATAGTAAACATAATGATCAAAAATTTTTATTTTTCATCATAAACTTTGTGCTTTTAGAAATGAGAACCAATTGTAAGTTAAGCACATGAAAATCATATATATGTATGAAAAAAAATATACCAATTGAAATTGATACATACATATATAAGAAAACAAAATATGAGCATATACAAAAATTATCAATTTAGATACCAATTGAAAGAATCCAATGATACCAATTGACATAACAATAAGATCAAGTGTATATCTCATATAACTACCACCCAATCATGGTTCAAGTTTTAAATGATTTTCATTTTAAGGCATACATGAACATGATCTCCCATCCAACCTCCCATCGAGGGTAGAGTTTTCAAAAATAGATTTGAAAATATTTTAGCATTGAAAATCACTACCAAATGAGGAACAATAACTAGTTAAAATAATTTTTGAAAAACTAGTTAAAGATCCTTCAAAAACATGAAATCAAAGCATATGTATTTCATGAATCATACTAAATACATAAAAGTTCAAGCACTCATAGTCCATAAAGCTCAAAATTATCTTGAAAAGTAAAAGATGAGTGTTCAAAAGTCATGTAAATAACATTTTCATGAAAATAGATATTGAAGCTCAAAAAGTGTGAGTATCATTTTAAAATCATAAAAAATTTTTTTTTTATAAAAACAAAGCACACTTCTAGGATATGTATGATTTATCTAATCCTAACAATACACATACATATCCCAAACATAAAAGAGTCTATCAAATATATTTGCATGAAGGCAAGAGACTCAAAATGGATATACATGTATATTTATTAGATTTGAATAAAAGATACATATACATGAAGTAAAACACGAAAATTGGCAAAAAAGTATAAATGAGAATCATCAAAATTAGTCTATACATGTGCATATAGTGGGTATAAATGAGCATGAAGTGTAAACATATATAAATCACGTGTAACTCACTATTTGTACATGTATAAAACAAGTTTTGATAAAAACTACATTTAAGCATGTTTTTACCACATGAAGCACATAAAACAAATAAAACATGATCATGCTAAAAATATCATGAATGAGCAAGCATGAACATAAATAAAATGAGAGTTTAGAGATTGTTACCAACTCCAAAGCTCAAATCATGGTGGTCATCCCACCAAAACTCCCTTGATAGCGGTGCTCCAAATATGTGTCCTTTTAGTTCAATTGCACCCACCATCAAGGCACCGATCCTCTCACATTTTGTGAGAGCCCTCACCTACATCAAAAGCAAATGGTGGGGTTTTGGTACCCATATTTTCTTTGGGGGTTAGTCTTGTAAGGAACCCAAAATCTTTTATTAGCAAAATTACAATGATTTAACCTATCATAACAAAATTTTGCTAAATGGCCTTTGCGGCCACAATGTGTACATGTGTACACCTTAGGATGCTTATGTGTAGGAGTGTGATCATGTTGTGCAACATAAGCAAATGCATGATGATGTTGCGCATGAATGTGTGGAGTTTGTTTCTTTAAAAATATTGACTCCAACCTAGTATGGTTAAATGCACAAGAGTTCAAGGTTGAACTCAAACAATCCATTTTATTTTTCAAAACTTTTATCTCATTTGTGGTGGCATGTAAAGCATGATGAGATAAAGAATCATTTTTCTTTTTCTTTTTCGAAACAAAATCTTTTCCTTTTTCAAAAACTTTTCTTTTCAAAGATTCATTTTCTTGAAAAACAACTTCCTTTTGTTTTTCCACCAAATCAATTTTATCCTTCAAAATAGTGTTCCCTTCACACAAATCATTTAATTTAGACATAAAGGAAACATTTTCATTTTTCAAAACATTATTTTCTTTTTCTAAGCATGCAATCTTAGTTCTAAATGAATCTTGTTCTATATGCATGCAATCAAATTTCTTTTTCAAAATTTTATTTTCTTTCTTAATCAAGTCATATTTCTCAAGCAATAATTGACAAAATGTAGTAAGCTCATCGTATGACATGTCCTCATCCTCAGATTCGGTAGTTACCTCAAGGGGGTTATCCCTTGGACCATGTAGCACAAGTTGGAGGTGTTGCTTCCAACGTCCTAATCGCCCCCGCATAGTATTGATCTTTTTCGCCAAGGGAGATGAGGGTGTTCCAAACTACAAAAACCGAATCAAAGTTAGAAACTCTAGATAAATAATCATCATTTAGGGTTGACTTTAAAGCATGTAGGGTTTTTGCATTAGCCTCAATGTACTTGCTATTATTAACATATGAATCATTAGTGGTAGCAAGATAAACATGAATGCCTAGGGCCTTGAGGTACATAGTCATCTTAACCTTCCAAATTTAGATGTTAAGAATGTCAAAGGTGGGTGGTGACATGAAGTCCATAGTGTGTGTACAAAATATTGTGATTAGCCTAAAAATGAGGATCTTTAACTCTAGGTTGTTAGACCCAAATCAGAGTACCACACTTTGATACCAATTGAAGGTTCACCTAGAGGGGGGGTGAATAGGTGAAGGCTAATCTAATGGTCACTTAATGATGAATGATGCAAATAATGCGGAAGCTAAAAACAATTATGACCTAATTAAACTTTTACACTAAACACTATGTATAACACAAGAGTGTTGCCGAATTCCCCGTGAAGGGCTCTGGACAAACTCCTCTAGATTCCCCTTGAATGGGTTGAGGTGCCACGTTGGCTCTCTTGATTGAATACAAGTGTTAGCAAACAATCCCACGCAAGTATATCAGTTAAGCACAAATGAATATATCAAGCATATAAAGATAGACAATAATTGAATGCAAGATATAAGTAAGAGACAAAGAGAGAGAGAGCAATCGCAAACACAAAGGGTTTGTTTCGAGGTTCGAGCACACTTGCTCTACATCCCCGCCTTCGACACACGAAGGATTTCCACTATGCAAGATCCCAATGGATCTCTCCTCGGTGCCGCAACACCTACAAGCCCTCGGACTCTCTAGTCCCGTACACACCGCAAGCCCACCGGCTCGCCGAGGCCGCACCTCAAACACGAGTTCGCACCCGAACCCGAAAACATCAAGTCCTCACTAGGACCCAAACAATCGCGAACACAACCGTCCGCCTCCTCAAAGGAACAAAGATGAACTTTGGTGATCACAACTCTTGATCACCTAAAATCCTCTCACTACAACACACCTATAGGATGAATAATCAATGGATAGCTCAAGTATGGTGTGAGAAAAACAAGGATGAAAGCTATGGTGAAAAACTCAAGAATTCTCTTTTAACACACTCTAAATAAACTCCCTTTGAATTGAAAGTATTAGCTCTCTATTTTGTGGAGAAAAACTTCTGAAAAGAGTGGGAAAAACTGGCTCTAAAAACTTCTCCAAATCTTGGTGAAAACAGTCCACAAACCCTCAAATATATAGGCTGTCAAAAACTAGCCGTTGGGGTTCTGACAGGCCTGCCGGTCGACCGCCCGGTCGACCGCCAACGGTCAAAAATCCAACCGTTGGAGCCTCCGGTCGACCGGCCCGGTCGACCCAAAAGAACAGAGAGCACTGCTCTCAGTTCCGGTCGACTGGGTCGATCGACCGGCCAACTGTCAGGACAAGGCGTGCACGTCGTGCACGTCGGTCGACCGAGCCGGTCGACCGACTTCAGACCAAGTCGACTATACAGTCAACTTGCTGAAGCCTGAAAACTGTTTTTCTGGGATTAAAACTTAGTCTTTTTGGCTCAAATAAAATCCCATAAAATACTGAAAAATCTACAAAAATAGTTTTACCAATATACTTTGATATACAAACATGCTTGCATAAAATTAAGGCATGTTTAAAAGATTGGACTATTTTTGTAACTTGGAAATATTGGTTCAAATGAAAAACGTTTTTCCAAAACAATATTTTTCAAAACATGTTTTTCCAAATCTTCATCAAATGCAAAAACAAGATATACTTTTAAAGTATAGTGTGTATGGATATGATCCACTACACAATCAAGATGAAATATCTATGTTTTTGACATTAAGCTCTAAACTTGATTTTGGTCAAAAGATATGTAAACATGAAAATCAAAATCCAAACATGTATTTTGTCACAAAATGAAAGTCTTTTCTAAACTAAAAATTCTTTTTATGAAAAGACAATTAAATTAAGAGTGTGTGTGTGATATGTACTTGAGCAATCCACCAACTACTCTATCCTTTACATTTTTAACTAAAACAAAAATAAAATCTTATGCCTAAACACAAGTCTTCAACTTCTTGAAGTCTTCACATGAAGTCTTCTCATCTTCTTGACTTGGTCCAAGCTTGATCCAAAAGCTCCTTGGATCACACCGTGCTAGCTCCAAATCTTGACATTTTATCCTTTGTTGAGCTATGCACCTACTAAGATCTTGATAATGAATCTGTCACTAATTAAATACAAGATCATTAGTAAACATAACTTCATGAGTTGATCATCATCAAAACTAGGGTGATAGGCCTTTGGGCCAACAGAGAAGAGGTGATAGAGGCGGTGGAAGGAGAAGAGGAGAGAAAAATTGGGAGTTAGGGTTTTATAAAGCAACCGGGTAAATAGCAGGTTTACCTGACTCCCGGTCGACCGCCCAGTCGACCGGTGGAAACTGAGAGCAATCTCGGTTTCAGTCGGTCGACCGCCCGGTCGACCGGCTACGGGCAGAAAAAAATTTTCTGTTCCAGGCTGAGTCGGCCGACCGCCCGGTCGACCGGGACTATGCCAGGCCAGCGCGGTCGACCGGCCTGTCGACCAGCACAGCTGAAAATAGTTCAAAAACCTGTTTTTAAATTTTGATTTTTAAGTTAATTTACCTTTTAAAAAGAATGTATATTTTTCTTATATAATCATAAAAATGATGTTGAAATCAATTTAAATCTTACTTGGCATGAAAAACAAAAAAAAAATATTTTATTTTTATTAACAATATATTTTCATTTATTAATTAAGCGATAAACATGAGATGTTGAAGCCGAATACCCCGTTAAGGGTTCTGAACTTCTCCTCGATATTCCTCTAGATAAGAGTTGAGGCGCGCAATTATCATCTCTATTTATTTGCTTAATTTAGTTAAATAAATCTTTATTTTGACAATATTCTTATAAAACATTATTTTAACAAAATCTTGATATATGGACAAGCAAAACATGGCAAGCAATCAAAACAAATTTAATAAACAATCCAATCATAGTTAAGATACAAAAAAATGGATATGCAAGTTTACACATATAAGACATATTATCACAAAGATGCAACTAGCAAATCCTATACATATAAAAGGAAATTTTAGGTGAAGAAGTTACCAAATCATGGGTAATCTCCAAAATGGGTGCCTCTTTGATAGCGATGCAAGTGACGATATGATCGTTGAGCTTTGATGCATCCACCACCCGGGCACCATCTCCCCCTAAGTCTTGGAGGAGGACGACGTACCTGCATCAATTAAGTTCGCCGTGTCATTTGATACCCAAATCTTTTTGGGTCCTTTGGGGTTAGTATTTTCTCGAACCCAAACATTTTTATTAGTTAAGTTTAGCTTAGCATAACAAAATTTTTCTAGATGGCCTTTGCGGCCATAATGTGCACATGCGTATATTCTACCATACATAAATGCATGCTTAAGTGTGTGCATGCTTGTGTGTGTTTGATGCATGATGATGAGTGCATTTTCCTTGGGATTTTCCTTTAGGAAACTGAAAAGTCACCAAGAGGGGGGTGAATAGGTGACAATGCTAATCTATGAACAAAATACGGAATTTAATAACTTAATGCAAATTACACTCAAGTGTGATCAACAAATGATTCACACACAACCAAGCCAAGCAAATATGAATGCACAATATGAATAAGGCAAGGCACAAAGTAAAGAGAGAGATAGAGAGAGCCAATGGATCAAGCGCAAACAACAAGATATGTTATCGAGGTTCGAGCACCCAGCTCTACATCCCCGCCTTCGACACACGAAGGATTTCCACTAGCTCGTCCACTTAGGACCCTTTACAAGGAGTACCCAACTCCTCTCTTTACAACCTCCTCCCTGAGGCACAAATCCAAGCCAACCAACACAACCTCCTCCTTGAGGCAAACTCCAACAATCACAACCTCCTCCTTGAGGCAAATTCCAAACCAATACAACAAACTCCCAATCACCAACCAATACAAGGATCACCTCTCAACTAGAGGGATACAACCCAAAGCACAAAGCTAAGAAAAGATTGGGTTACAACTTGGTGGTCACAACAACAACCACAAACAACTTCTTCTTCCACACAAATAACCTATAGATATAGATAGTAGATTTTTGCTCAAGTGTGGAGAAAACCAAAGGAATGAAAACCAGAAATCACAAAGAAAATCCTTGGGAAAAATCAAGAAATCAAGATAGAATAGTTCAATCAAAATTCTTTCCCAAAAACCCTTTCTTTGATTTTCCAAACCCTAATGAAAACACCAAATGGATTGTACAATTCAAGCTCAAAAACTTCTTTTGATTGCTTTGAAAACACCAGAGAATCAGCAAAAATTCGCACAGAAAATCTTAGAGAAAACCTCTCTCAAATGGGGTATTTATAGGCAATTACAGAAAATAGCCGTTTACAGAACTTTTGCCAGAAATAGCCTTCCGGTCGACCGGGACGGTCGACCGCCCAACGGTCAAATTTAGAACCGTTGTGGCTACCGGTCGACCGCCTCGGTCGACCGAAAATACCTGAGAGCAAACAGCTCTCTGTCGGTCGACCGCTTCGGTCGACCGGATGCAGTGTCAGCCTGCGTGCACGTATCCGTGCACGTCAGTCGACCGGAACGGTCGACTGGCTTCTTTGGTGCGGTCGACCGTACCAGTCGACCGGCCAAGCCTGGCAGACAAAAAATCAGGTCTGAAATCTGGGGAAAAAATATTATAATAAATCCCACAAAATCTCTAAAATTCCACAAAAATAGTTTTATCATTTTATATTGAAATACAAACTAGTGTTAAAAATCCTAACACAAATTTCAAACATATTTGACTATTTTTGTGTCATAGAAATTTTGCCAAAAACCAAAAACCGTATTTTCTAAAACCTTGTATTTTGAATAGAAAATACACATTGTCTAAAACTTATCCATGATACAAAAATATGATATTTAAACACTTTGAAGCATATTGTATATGAATAGAAATTCAATATACAAGAAACATATATATATCATGATTTTTGTCATTAAGTCCAAAAATATGTTTTGTTGTAAATACCAAAACATAAAACACATGGAATAGATTATCAAACAAAGTTTGTCTAAACAATTGAAGCATGCATGTATATAGAACAAATCTAATATACATAAACCATGTAAACTTGTTTTGATAAAAAATCTATTCATGAAAACCAAGATCGGTTAAACCTAAAACCGAAAATCAAAACATGAAAGGTGTGTGTTGTGAACTTGAGCTTATCATACTATTCTAATCTTTACAATTAGGATCTAAACCCAAACTAAAACTATAGATACCTAAGTCTTCTTGTAGAGCGCAATCTCCAAGCTAGAGCGCAATCTCCAAGTAGGCTCGATCCAAAACTCTTGATTCACCGAGCAAGTGCAATGTATGATCTTTGATGCGCGGGCTCTTGAATCAACATGTGCAAGCTTCCAATACATCTTGTTGAAGCTAAACAGCAACTAATATCTTGATTAATAAACTGAAACTAAAATCACAAGATAATTAGTACACATAACTACATGAGTTAATCATCATCAAAACTAGAGTGAAAGGCCTTTGGGCCAACAATCTCCCCCTTTTTGATGATGACAAAACTCATGGAGTTATATATGCATGGATTAAAGTAAAGCTTCAAAGAAGCTCCCCCTTAACTCATGCATAGGAATAAACAAACGATAAGATGCATATAAACAGGGTTCTTGAAACAAAATGAATATGCATATGAAACATGCTATTGATTCCAATTCTAACAAAACAACTAAATTACCAAAACATGCTCTTGATACCAATGGATACTAATAAAAACAAAACTCATAATGCTCTTGATACCAATACCAATGGAGATGAAATGAACATAAAACTGAAAACTCATGCATATCAACTCCAATAAATCTTCTCCCCCTTTTTGTCAATCATCAACAAAGGGGTAAAAACAAAAAGATATGAATTCTTCTCCCCCTAAATATATGAAACAAAGAATAAACAAACTACTTCAAGGGGTGAAACCAAAAATGATACCAATTAAAAAAAAATGTCAAAGAAGTGCATTATGATATCAATAGAAAGTGATCATAAAAACATTTAAGAAATGCCTACCAATTACCAATTGAAAGTAAGAGGGGCATTGAAAACAAATATGATCCCAATTGAAATTAAAACATATTGAAAATAAAACACATGATACCAATTGAAAAACACATTGATACCAATTGAAGATATATATCTTTATAAGCATATGATACCAATTAAAAATCAATAATCATTCTTAAATCAATTTTTTTTTTTTTTTTAAAGTTAGGGAGTGGGAAACAAAACCAAAGGTAAACTAAATACCAATTGAAAAATTGAAATGTGAGTTTTCTCCCCCTTTATGAAATACCAACTAAACATATGCTTAAGCTAGAAATAATATACCATTGAAGACTAAGTCAATTGAAATAATGTTAAAGCTCAAGCTTAGCATAAGCAAGATAATGATAATGCTAGTATAAAGAAACCAATTGAAAATTAAATCAATTGAAAACGATGGTCATTAAAAAAAAATCAAGCTTATCATAAGCAAAATTTGTGCATATATCTTGAAGCACAAATAAATCATCTATATATGTATGTAAGAAATAGATACCAATTGTAAATTGATACTATATGAAGTGTATGCATACATATATATAAAACAAAACATATATGAGTATACAAAAGGATGTCAAGATTAGATACCAATTGAAAGAATTCAATGATACCAATTGAAACAACAATAAGATCAAGTGTATATCTCATATTCACTACCACCCAATCATGTGCAAGTTTAAAATGATTTTCATTATAAAGCATACATGAACATGATCTCCCATCCAACCACCCTTAGATGGTAGGGGTTTTCAAAAATAGGTTTGAAATGTAGTATGTTTGAAAATCTCTACCAAGGAAGAATATCATAACTAGTTATATGAATCAACTAGTATGAGATCCAAAAAAAATTTTTTCATGAAGACACATGTAAACCACATGGCACTAAAACACTCAAAATCCATATAGCATAACTTGTACTCATGAAAACTAAGTCATGAGAAAACATAAATAGAGTGAGTGTACAAGTGTTGTGAGAAACATATTAACATGAAAATGGACAATCAAGCTCAATATTAAAAACATGAAATTCATGTGAAATTACTAATTGAAATCATCTTAAAAATATGAGATTCATCATACATGTGAAATCGCTTAGCAAACATGAAATTCATCCAAACGATTTAAACTTCAAGGCATATGTATGTCATGTACAAACTAAAGTATACATACATATCCTAAACACAATGGGTCCACAAAAGTATATGCATGAAGGCACGTGGCTCAAGGATGTATATGTATAAATGATAGTTTGGACAAGATGGACATATACATAAAGTAAAACAAAACATGTAAGATAGTGAATACAAGTCAAATGTAATAATCATCAAAACTAGACTATACTAGTACATCAAGTGAATACAAATGAGCGTTCAAGCACAAACATATATAAAGGTTTATTTGTAGCTCACTAGTTGTACAAGTATAAATCCTAATCTTAATGAAAACTATCATTCAAGCAAGTTGTCAAAACATGAAGCATGAAACGGGTCAACAATCAATATGATTATGATAATCAAAAACACGAATCATTAAAACAAAAAAAATCATAGAAACATGAAAATCATATGATCTTTATGCATATGCATGTGCATTAGATCTAGGGCATACATGTTAGTTTAAACAAGGTGTGAACACTAAATATAGATCCATATAAAACATGGGTGCTCAAGTAACTAAACATGTATAACACTATTCTAATAAGCATGACATAGGTATAATGAATAACAAAACATGACATGCTATAAATAGATGAACATTAAAAGCATGCAAATAAAGATGGGAGTTAGAGAATGATACCAAAACCGATGAAGGTGCATCTCTAGTTCTCCAAACCACGGTGGTCCTCCCACCAAATCTCCTTGAGAGTGAAGCATCCAAATGGTTCTCTTTTAAGCTTAGAATGCATCCACCTCAAGGTACCAATGCCCTCAAGTGATGCGAGAGCTCCCACCTACATCAAAAGTCAAAGAGGTGGATCTTGGTACCCATTTCTTTGTGGGTCCACGGGGGTTAGTATCTTTTCTAACCCAAACATAATTAGTTGCTAAATTTTCATGATAAATGCGATCATAACAAAATCTAGCAAGGTGGCCTTTTCGACCACAATGTGTACATGTGTACACGTGAGCATACATATGATGGTGGTGATCATGAAAAGCATGTGTATGCCTAGATGGGTGTGCATGCAAGGTTGGAACTTATTTCTTGCGAACCAAGGTTTCCAATCGTGTGTGATTCATGGCACAATGGCTCAAAGTGGAGCCCAAACAATCAACACTTTTCTTCAAATTGTTTATATCATTTTCTATGCTAGAAGACAAAGTGGAACATGCTATAGGAGTGCAAGAAGTAGAAGCTACACTAGCATGACAAACATGAATATCAATCTCATTTTGTAAAGATTTATTTTTAATCAAAACCAAATCCAATTCTTTTGTAATTGAATCAATTTTATTTTTCAAAGTAAGATTTTCTTTGAAAACAAGATCCAATCTAGAAGACAAAACCTCATTGTGTTCTACAACATCATCAAAACCATTTTTGTTTTTCAAATCTTCAATCTCTTTAAGTGCAAGTTCAAGTTGAGATTGTAGTGAGTCACGTTCACTAGTGATCTCTTCTTTTTCTTGCAAAATCACTTCAAAATTAGAACATAAATCCTTTAATTCATTTTTCAAAACAAGATTATTCTCTTTCAAAAGTTGTGTTTTTCTAAGAATTTTTCAAGCTTTTGAGTAAGTTCCATATTTAAAGTTTGAACCTCAAAATAACCATGGCAATAAGAATTAGAGCTATCATCAAGAGGGGAATCCGAGTGTACCTCAAGGGAGTCTTTCCCTTGGACCATGAAGCATTTATCTTTGGACATGTCTCTCTTGGATCTCCTCAAATTGTTGATGATCCTTGGAAGCTCGGGAGACGTTAAGATGCTCCAAACTGCAAAAGCCGAATCATAGCGATCAAAAATAGGTAAAAGATGTTCATTTAGAGATGCTAGAAGTGTCCTAAGGGCTAATGCATTGGCCTTCTTATGCTTGCTACTATTAGGGAGGGATTCTATAGTGATGGCTTGATAAACTAAATGTCCTAGTCCTTTTAGATGTCTAATCATGTCAACCTTCCAAGAGTCAAATCTAAAATGGTCAAACATAGGAGGGTTAGCCATGAGTGCAAACTAGCATGAGTGCAAATGAAAATGCAAGTGAAGATTAGCAAACCAAGATCTTACTCCTAGGTGGTTAAACCTAAATATCAGGAGCACTAGCTCTGATACCAATTGAAAAGTCACCTAGAGGGGGGGTGAATAGGTGACAATGCTAATCTATGAACAAAATGCGGAATTTAATAACTTAATGCAAATTACACTCAAGTGTGATCAACAAATGATTCACACACAACCAAGCCAAGCAAATATGAATGCACAATATGAATAAGGCAAGGCACAAAGTAAAGAGAGATAGAGAGAGCCAATGGATCAAGCGCAAACAACAAGATATGTTATCGAGGTTCGAGCACCCAGCTCTACATCCCCGCCTTCGACACACGAAGGATTTCCACTAGCTCGTCCACTTAGGACCCTTTACAAGGAGTACCCAACTCCTCTCTTTACAACCTCCTCCCTGAGGCACAAATCCAAGCCAACCAACACAACCTCCTCCTTGAGGCAAACTCCAACAATCACAACCTCCTCCTTGAGGCAAATTCCAAACCAATACAACAAACTCCCAATCACCAACCAATACAAGGATCACCTCTCAACTAGAGGGATACAACCCAAAGCACAAAGCTAAGAAAAGATTGGGTTACAACTTGGTGGTCACAACAACAACCACAAACAACTTCTTCTTCCACACAAATAACCTATAGATATAGATAGTAGATTTTGCTCAAGTGTGGAGAAAACCAAAGGAATGGAAACCAGAAATCACAAAGAAAATCCTTGGGAAAAATCAAGAAATCAAGATAGAATAGTTCAATCAAAATTCTTTCCCAAAAACCCTTTCTTTGATTTTTCAAACCCTAATGAAAACACCAAATGGATTGTACAATTCAAGCTCAAAAACTTCTTTTGATTGCTTTGAAAACACCAGAGAATCAGCAAAAATTCGCACAGAAAATCTTAGAGAAAACCTCTCTCAAATGGGGTATTTATAGGTAATTACAGAAAATAGCCATTTACAGAACTTTTGCCAGAAATAGCCTTCCGGTCGACCGGGACGGTCGACCGCCCAACGGTCAAATTTAGAACCGTTGTGGCTACCGGTCGACCGCCTCGGTCGACCGAAAATACCTGAGAGCAAACAGCTCTCTGTCGGTCGACCGCTTCGGTCGACCGGATGCAGTGTCAGCCTGCGTGCACGTATCCGTGCACGTCAGTCGACCGGAACGGTCGACTGGCTTCTTTGGTGCGGTCGACCGTACCAGTCGACCGGCCAAGCCTGGCAGACAAAAATCAGGTCTGAAATCTGGGGAAAAAATATTATAATAAATCTCACAAAATCTCTAAAATTCCACAAAAATAGTTTTATCATTTTATATTGAAATACAAACTAGTGTTAAAAATCCTAACACAAATTTCAAACATATTTGACTATTTTGTGTCATAGAAATTTTGCCAAAAACCAAAAACCGTATTTTCTAAAACCTTGTATTTTGAATAGAAAATACACATTGTCTAAAACTTATCCATGATACAAAAATATGATATTTAAACACTTTGAAGCATATTGTATATGAATAGAAATTCAATATACAAGAAACATATATATATCATGATTTTTGTCATTAAGTCCAAAAATATGTTTTGTTGTAAATACCAAAACATAAAACACATGGAATAGATTATCAAACAAAGTTTGTCTAAACAATTGAAGCATGCATGTATATAGAACAAATCTAAATACATAAACCATGTAAACTTGTTTTGATAAAAAATCTATTCATGAAAACCAAGATCGGTTAAACCTAAAACCGAAAATCAAAACATGAAAGGTGTGTGTTGTGAACTTGAGCTTATCATACTATTCTAATCTTTACAATTAGGATCTAAACCCAAACTAAAACTATGGATACCTAAGTCTTCTTGTAGAGCGCAATCTCCAAGCTAGAGCGCAATCTCCAAGTAGGCTCGATCCAAAAACTCTTGATTCACCGAGCAAGTGCAATGTATGATCTTTGATGCGCGGGCTCTTGAATCAACATGTGCAAGCTTCCAATACATCTTGTTGAAGCTAAACAGCAACTAATATCTTGATTAATAAACTGAAACTAAAATCACAAGATAATTAGTACACATAACTACATGAGTTAATCATCATCAAAACTAGAGTGAAAGGCCTTTGGGCCAACAGAAACATAGATGCAAATTTAGTCATGTCAAATGCACATTTCTTTAAGGTTGTATCCAAAACTTCAATACGTTTTTGGATCTCTAAAAATTCATTTTTATTACAAGTAAAGATTGGGTTTTTGCCTTTACAAGAAGTTTTATATTTTTCAAAATCTTTTTTCATTTTCTCAAAAGAGTTTGACAATTCATTTTTCTTATTTAAAACAAGCTCAAATTTATTCTTTAAAGAATCATTTTTCTTTTCAATTTTTTATTTTAAGCAAGTGAAATTTCATACCTACTTTGTAATTCTTCGAAAAAATGAGCTAGTTCATCTATAGTTAAATCTTCATCATCTAAGGAGTTTTCTAGGTTCCTTAGAAGCATCATCACCATGTGCCATGAAACACATGTGTGCGGTGTCGATCTCCTCTTTGGATTCTGACTCCGAGTCATCCCACGTGGCCACCATTGCCTTCTTCTTCTTTTGCATGTTCCTTCAGGTAGTAACTTGTAGAGAGGGGCAATTGGCAATTAGGTGTCCCATTTCCTTACAATGAAAATATGGACCCGGTTCCTCCCTTTTCTTTTCAAATCTTCCTTGGGGTCTTCCTCTTCGGAAGTTACTTTGTCTACCTTTCTTGTAAAATATTTTGCCCACCTTTCTTATGAGCATGGCAAAGTCTTCATCGTAGTCTTCCGATGAATCCTCTTCATCATAGGAGGATGGAGTCGCCTTGAAAGCAAGCGCTTTCTTCTTTAGTACCTCCCTTTCTTCTCTTACCTTCATCTCCATCTCGTGGGTTTTGAGATTGCTGATGAAGCCGGAGAAGTCATCTCCTCCTTATCGTTTAGCTCTTTGAGGGTGGTTGCCTTGACTTCCCAAGACTTGAGAAGAGCTCTAATGACCTTCCAGATCTTTTGGTCATTGTCGATGTTGTCACCTAAAGAAGATAAAGTATTAGTAATCTTGGTGAAACAAGTGAGCATATCATCTGTACCTTCATTATCAAGCATATAAAAATTCTCATATTAAGAACGGAGCAAGTCAATTTTAGATCTCTTGACTTGTGACATCCCCTCATGAGTAATTATAAGAACATTCCATACTTCATAAGCAGATTTGCAATTAATAATGCATGAAAGATCATCTTCATTTAAAACTTGAGTAAGTGCACATTGGGTTTTAGCATTGGTCTCATAGTCCTTAGCGGTTACTTCGGACTATGTGTTCTCATCAGTGAAAGGTTCAATAAATTCTTTGGTGATGGCCTTGGCAACTCTAACTCCTAGGGATTTTAGGAATAGGTTCATTTTGACCTTCTAAATGGGGAAGTTCAATCCATCAAATTTGGGTGGGGACTTGATGTTAGAAAAGTCAGCTGATGCCATGAATACAAGTATAGTGCACAACAAATAATAAATGCAACAAATAGATATAGCCAATAATGAGGATCTCCCTAAGGTGGTTAAACTAAATATTAGGATTAGGCTCTGATACTAATTGAAATCACCTAGAGGGGGGGTGAATATGTAATGGCTATACTAAGTGGCAAATAATGCGGATTAAAAAACTATTTAATAATAAGCAACAACAATAATAAAACTTGCAAGAAAGTAGACAAATAATAGTGCAAGTAAAGGAGAGAGAGTTTAGAGATATGTGGACAATCGCAAACACGAGAATATGTTTTAAGGTTCGAGCCACTGCTCTACGTCCCCGCCTTCAACACGATGAAGGATTTTCACTATGCTAGATCCCACCGGATCGTCAATACAAGTTCTCATTAGAACTCTTAGGATACACTTGTCCTCTCTCACGGTGCCGCAACGCCAACTTAGAGCTCACTAGCTCGCTTGAGGCCGTAACCTCTACAACTTCCCAATTTGAGAAAATGGTGATTAACACTTGACCACAAATAATGCTCACATGCACAATCCTATATCCAAGATGAGGAGATGAAACTTTAGGGATTGTGTAGTACAAAAGTTTAGAAGAGAAGTAGAGGAGAAAGCTTCAAGTAAAAACACAATAGGATTGAAAAATTTGGCTCAAGGGAAACTCTTTTGCTAAAAGGCTAAACTTTGGAAAACTTTAATTTTAATCTTATAAATCTTGTGTTTGAGTTGTATAACACTCCTACTATTTATAGGGGATGAAAACTAGGTTAGAAAAGCCAATAGATTCGTTGGGAGAAGCCGCAACAAAAAAGCAAAACTGGATATAGCCGTTGGCAGCCAGTCAGCAGACTTTGTCTGCTGCCGGTCGACCGCCAACGGTCGGATTCTCGACCGTTGGGAAAGCGGTCGACCGGATGGTCGACCGAAGTTCCCAAACAGAGAGTGTAAACTCTCTGTCGGTCGACTGGGCCGGTCGACCGATGTGCACACATGCACATTGGTGCATGTCGGTCGACCGCTCGGTTGACCGATAGAGCAGTTCTGCTCTGCCAGCGGTCAACCGTGCGGTCGATCGGACAAGGCCAAAAAATAGATTTTGAAAAGCTTTTTAAAGTCTAAAAATTTCTGATAAAATTTCTTTTAGATGGGTTGATACAAAATAAAGTTCTAGGGCTTGGAAAGATCAGAGTGTGATCATAGATCAACACTAATAAAATTTGAGCTATATTTGATAAAAATTCTGTTTCTAAACTAAAACCATTTTTTCCAAAAACTTGTTTTTCCAAAATTGATTTTTCCAAACTTTTTTTTTCTGAAACTTGGTAAGAAGTTTTGTAATAAAATTTTGTTTGAAAGCATGAAGCAACATCAAATGCATGTGTGTGGCAATCCCAAGGTTATCAACCTCTATCATCTCGGTTTTGACAAATAGATTATAAATCCTAACTAAAATGAAAAATGCAAAGATACAAATCTTGTAATATAGTCTTCTCAACTTGTTTGATCCTGGAGCTCTTCTAGTAGGCTCTGGGGTCTAAATCTTCGCGGCTTCCAAATGTGTGTGTCTTCTGTTGGAGCCGTCAATCATCCTATATTTTTACCTGAAACTCATTTAGATAATCTTGTTAATACTTAACTACATATGTTTTGTTATCATCAAAACTTGGGGCTAATGGACTTTGGGCCAATACTTAATAATCCTATATAAGCAACAACATAACCCTGAAAGTAGATGCACCTGTCCTTTAGTATATTGTAACTCCCGATCCTTGATGTACGTATCACAATATCAGTACTTGATACGACGTATAAAATTAATTTGACCTTCTTGGTAGTCAGATTGAGCCAATTTCAGTCTCTGATTTTATTTTCTAATATTTTAAAATTTTCAGAATTTTCTAAAATTTTTCTAGATTATTTTGGAAAATCTCCGGAGTCAGTGTCGACCGATACCGATAAACGGCTCTACGATTTTTAATTCACAAGCGGAGTTAAATTTGAGGATCTATTTTCATATTATGTCTTAGAATCATATTTTCTATGTTAGAGTATTTTTAGAGATTTTTGAATTTATCAAAATTCGGGCCGAACCGGTGTCGCTCAATACCGGCGAAACCTTCCAAGATTTTTAACTTGCAAAATAGACTGAATTTCTTCAAACTATTTTCACTTTATATCTCAAGATAATATTCTCTATTTTCTGTAATTTTTGAGAACCGTTCTGAACTTACCAAATTTTTATCGAATAAAATAATATTAATTAAATAATCTTAAATTCTTTTTCTAATTCTTTTTCTTCTTTCTTCTTCTCCATACTTCTCCACCGCCTTAACCCACCGCCATTCCCTCCTTCCCTCTTATAAAACTCTCTTTTTCTCCCTTTCTCTCTCAAAATTTCCTAACTCTCTCTGTCTCTCTAATTCTCACATCTTTTCTCTCAAACCTTCTCTCTCTATTCTCTCCCCCCTTCTCCCTCTCATTGTTCCAGGCCAGGGGTGGGCCTGACGTACGCCCGCGGCCACGCGACCCGTGGCCAGCGGGCCACCGCCACGTCCTCCGGCCAGGTGCCACGCCCTCTTTCTCTTCTTCTTCTTTTCCTGCTTCTTCTTCTTCTTCCCCTATTCTTTTTCTTCTTCTTTTCTTTCTTTTCTTTTTTGTTTTCAGTTCTTCTTCTCTTTCATCTTCTCCTCTTCTTCTTCTTCTTCCAAGTATTCTCCTCTCTCTCTCTCTCTCACTCACTCTCTCTCTGACCATCGCCGACGACCCTCCATCGCCACCAGCCAGCTGCGCTGGCCGGCCACAGCACCACAGCAGCGACAGCGAGCGCTGCCGCTGCTGCTGCTGTAGGTTGTTGGGTTCGGGTGTAAGCCCAAACCTATAACCCTATTGGGTTGGTACCCATTAAAGTACCCATTAAAGTACCCATTATCCATTTAACTTAAGTTATGGGTTTGAGTATTGGATTCAAACCCGACCCGTTATCTTACCAAACCCGCATCCAAAACCCAATAAAGGTAATATTACAGAAAACTCCCTGCTAAATTTTATTAATTGCATTTGAAATATCTCTATTACATATTTAACCTAATTTATGTGGCTTCTAGTATTCGAGCGATGTCTGGGCACTCGGACTCCGACTTGGACGATTCTGGGACCGTTGCGATCGTGGGAAAGAGAGCTACCTTTTCATGGCTAGTTTGTGAGTATTTTTATTTTATAATTATATTTTTATCATGTTGAGTGAACTTAGTTGCTTTATTTAAATAAAACATGATTACTAGTGAATCCCCATTGTTAATATTTAATAAATTGTAAACAGCATTAAAACACTGTAATAAACATAAAGAATATGCCTGACTATTCTTTAAACACGCTTAATACTAATCATTCTTTTTCTTGATTTATTAAACTAAAAGACGTTGATTGTTACACTGGATGTCTATTATATCATGTTCATGCACAACTGACATCCTGGTCACTATTACAACATGTCTCTGAACACTATTAATTCATGTACCGTATCACTGTTACACGGTCACAGTTCTTACACATATTAGTACTAGCGTTACATGAATATTCTAGGACACGGGACATTGTTATCACATATGAATACTTGTTCTACTAAACATTGTTATTGCATATACTTGTAGACTTGTTACACTATGCATCGACATTATTAGTTTATTCATATCTACTGTTATATAGATTCACCTGCATGCATGCGATGATTGTCATTGTATTCCCGTTATATTGAACACTGTTCATGTTATATGAATTATTGTTACATGAGTATTCCTGTATTCTCGTTACATGATTATTTCCGTTACTGATATTACATTTCCGTTACTGAACATGCGAGCTGTTGGTCACCTGCATGCATGTGATGATTATCATTATATTCCCGTTATATTACACGCTGTTCATGTTATATGGAATATTGTAACATGAGTATTCCTATATTCTCGTTGCATGATTAATTCTTGTTACTGATATTGATATTCTCATTATGGACATGTGAGCAGTTGATATGCATTATGTGGAATCCCACATCTATTGTTTCCCGTTTCCCGTCATCTTGTTTTATGTTATCAACAGAGTTCATATCCTATTATCATGTTACATGTACTATGTACTGTTCTTGTTCCTGATACTCTGTGTACATTAAATGTGTTACATATAACATGGGGTTGGGGGAGACTTGACGGTTGACTAGATTTTGTCGGTGGAGGTCTGGATTCATTATTTGTCCCACTGTAAGGGATAAGGTAGTGTTGGCTACCCACCGTTATTGTTCATGAGCTCCCGTTACCTATTATGTTATTAGCTCATGGAGCTCTCGTTTCCCGTTACTTGTTTCACCCTAGCGGGTTGGCCCTGGTCTCAGCAGCCAGGGAGTCTTGGTAAGGCCGTGATCCCGGGTATGCACGGGATACACCCACCCGATTAGAACTCCTTGACTATTGAGTTTCCAATTAATATAATAAAATGGTATAAATAATAGTGACGATAGGAACACTTGTTATTTGGTCACTCTCTTATTTGGATAATGGTACCCATATGCCATGTCCGAAAGGGTTCGACTGGTGTACGGGCTCCAGTATGAACTGCCAGTGGTATGGGACACTGGAAAAGATTGATTAAAACACCAGGTGATACTTATTGTTATTATTGTATAAATAATATGACTTACTTGAAACATGTATCTTATTGTTTCGTTGTACTTGTTACTGTTCCTGATATGTTATCCACGATCATGTTACATGTATACGCTGTTACATTGCCTAGTACATGTTACACTTTCTGTTATAGCATACTACTCTGCATACCATGTATTGTTCTGTTCCATATATTCTTTATGCATATACTATGCTTGTACACTCCTGACATTATAACAAGATTATTCATGTTTCATACTGACACCTCAGGTTACTATTATGGTATCCATAATCATGTCACCTGTATACCTTGTTACTCTTCTTGATATTCGTTACACTCCCATATTGTAACACACTCATGTGTATGTATACTCTGCATTGCATATATACATTGTAATCTTCATTACTGTAAATGTACAACACAGTCATATGGTTATGTTGCATACTGCACATCTACATGTTCATTTCCGTCACGTCATCACTACACACGTCATCACTATACAACGGTATGTATTATATAAAACTGGATATTACTGTAGACATGACCTGATGATAACATGCTAGGTAGTGATGGTATTAAACTATGACATTTATAACATGCTAGGTAGTGATGGTATTAAAAGATGACCTGGATGTTTCTACTGATTAGTAAATTCCTATTATGGTGTCACTGATATACATAAACATGTATTATATATTATTATCGTACCTGTATTACTATAGTATATATTACTGCTTCCTTCATTTTACCACTGACTAGGTCGCTTTTTGATGACCCTGGGTTTGCGTGCCCAAGTTGGAGATCCCAGATATCGTATTGGCAGATATTGCACTGGATACACATAGGGGACTCGTCACCTATACGATTGATAGGTATCTTGATTCTTTTATCTTATTTCCTTCTTTGTCCATGTTTCTTTATTTATCATGCTCACTAATCTTTTCTGCAGGTATTCTTGTACTTATTTAATATTGGAACTCTTGTGTATATAGAGGTTATTCCCTGTACTGAGCCTTATCGTAGTGCGTTAGGGTATCTCCGCCCTACGTATGTACGTCGCCATAACGTCCCCATACCTGCGGGATCGGGGCGTTACAGAGTGGTATCAGAGCCTAGGTTCACACCTGGTGTGGGTAACCACCTGGGTCAATGCCTGGGCTCGTACTAACAGTATAATCAGATCCAGATTGCAACTCATCTGTATCTGAATTTGGGGATTCTAGCGACAAGTACAAGAATGCCATTTCCTTGAAATTCAGTCGTCAATGCTTTTCTATTCCTTCATTTCTGTGATCAATCAGAATACTCTGATTTTCTTCTTGCTTTCTCTTCCTCCTGTGGATTCTGATTCTATATCTTCGACTCATGATACTAATTCTCCACCCTCCTGTCACTATCGATATTAGAGTGCGCAGCGGAAGCGTCGTGGGCCCGTAGCATTCAAGCATTATGACTGTACACTTTGTTCTTCCACCTAAATTGAAATTTTGAGGACGAAATTTTTTATAAGGTAGGGAGAAATGTAACCCCCCGATTCTTGATGTACGTATCACAGTATCAGTCCTCGATACGACATACAAAATTGATTTGACCTTCGTGAAGTCAGATTGAGCCGATTTTAGTCTCCAATTTTATTTTTTAATATTTTAGATTTTTCAAAATTTTCTAGAATTTTTCTGGTTATTTTGGAAAATCTCCGGAGTCGATGTCGACCGATATCGATAAACGGCTCTACGATTTTTAATTCACAAATAGAGTTGAATTTTGAGAATCTGCTTTCATATTATGTCTTAGAATTATATTTTCTACATTAGAATATTTTGGAGATTTTTCTGAATTTATCAAAAATTCGGGCTGAACCGGTGTCGCCCAATACCGGCGAAACCTTTCAGAATTTTTAACTTGCAAATAGACTAAATTTCTTCAAACCGTTTTCACATTATGTCTCAGGATAATATTTTCTATTTTTTTGTAATTTTTGGGAACCGTTCGGAACTAGCCAAATTTTTATCGAATAAAATAATATTAATTAAATAATCTTAAATTCTTTTTCTAAGACTGTTTCTTCTATCTTCTTCTCCATACTTCTCCACCGCCTTAACCTACCGCCATTCCCTCCTTCCCTCTTATAAAACTCTCCCTTCTCCCTTTCTCTCTCAAAATTTCCTAACTCTCTCACTCTCTCTAATTCTCACATCTTTTCTCTCTCTCTCAAACCTTCTCTCTATTTATTCTCTCCCCCCTCTCTCCCTCTCACTATTCCAGGCCAAGGATGGGCCTGACCTACGCCCGCGGCCAGTGGCCGGCGCGCATCCGCCGCGTCCTCCGGCCAGGCGCCACACCCTCTTTCTCTTCTTATTCTTTTCCTTCTTCTTCTTATTCTTTTTCTTCTTCTTCTTCCCCGGTTCTTCTTCTTCTTCTTTTCTTTCTTTTTTTTTTAGTTCTTCTTCTCTTTCATCTTCTTCTCTTCCTCTTCTTCTTCCAAGTATTCTCCTCTCTCTTACTTTCTCTGACCATCTCCGGCGGCCCTCCATCGCCACCGACCAGCTGTGCTGGCCGGCCACAACACCACAGCAGTGACATCGAGCGCTGCCGCTGCTGCTGCTGTAGGTTGTTGGGTTCGGGTGTAAACTTGAACCCTATAACCCTATTGGGTTGATACCCATTAACCCAAAGTACCCAATATCTATTTAACTTAAGTTATGGGCTTGGGTATTGGATCCAAACCCGACCCGTTATCTTACCAAACCCGCATCTAAAACCCAATAAGGTAATATTACAGAAAACTTCCTGCTAAATTTTATTAATTGCATTTGAAATATCTTTATTACATATTTAACCCAATTTATGTGGTTTCTAGTATTCGGGCGATATCTGGAGCAACCGGACTCCGATTTGGACGATTCTGGAACCGTTACGATCGTGGGAAAGAGAGCTACCTTTTCAAGGCTAGTTTGTGAGTGCTTTTATTTTATAAATTATATTTTTATCATGTTGAGTGAACTTGGTTACTTTATTTAAATAAAACATGATTATCAGTAAATCCCCATTGTTAATATTTAATAAATTGTAAACATTATTAAAACACTATAATAAACATTGTAATTAGAATATGTCTGATTGTTCTTTAAACAAGCTTAATACTAAATCATTCTTTTTCTTATTTATTAAACTAAAAGACGTTGATTGTTACACCGGATGTCTATTATGTCATGTTCATGTACAACTGACATTCTGGTCACTATTACAACATGTCTCTTAACACTATTAATTCATGTGCTGTATCACTGTTACACGGTCACAGTTCTTACACGTATTAGTACTAGTGTTACATGAATATTCTAGGACACGGTACACTGTTATCACATGTGGATACTTGTTTCTACTGAATATTGTTATTGCGTGTACTTGTAGACTTGTTACACTATGCATCGACATTATTAGTTTATTCATATCTACTGTTATACAGATTCACCTGCATGCATGCGATGATTGTAATTGTATTCCTGTTATATTGAACACTGTTCATGTTATATGGATTACTGTTACATGAGTATTCCTGTATTCTCGTTACATAATTATTTCCCGTTACTGATATTGAGATTCTCGTTACTGAACATGCGAGCTGTTGGTCACCTGCATGCATGCGATGATTGTCATTGTATTCCCGTTATATTACACACTATTCATGTTATATGGATTATTGTAACATGAGTATTCTTATATTCTCGTTACATGATTAATTCTCGTTACTGATATTGATATTCTCGTTACTGGACATGTGAGCTGTTGATATTCGATATGTGGAATCCCATATCTATTATTTCTCGTTTCCCGTTATCTTGTTTTATGCTATCAATAGAGCTCATGTCCTATTATCATGTTATATGTACCATGTACTGTTCTTGTTCCTGATACTTTGTGTGCATTAAATGTGTTACATATAATATGGGGTTGGGGGAGACTTGATGGTTGACTAGATCTTGTCGGGTGGATGTCTGGATCCATTATTTGTCCCACTGCAGGGGATAGGGTAGTGCTGGCTACCCACCGTTATAGTTTATGAGCTCCCATTTCCCGTTACTTGTTTCACCCTAGCGGGTTGGCCCTGGTCTCAGCAACCAGGGAGTCTTGGTAAGGCCGTGATCTCGAGTATACACGGGATACACCCACCTGATTAGAACTCCTTGACTATTGGGTTTTCAATTAACATAATAAAATGGTATAAACAATAGTGACGACAGGAACACATGTTATTTGGTCACTCTCTTGTTATGATAATGGTACCCATATGCCATGTCCGAATGGGTTCGATTGGAGTGCGGGCTCTAGTATGAATTGCCAGTGGTATGGGACACTGGAAGAGATTGATTAAAATACAAGGTGGTACTGATTGTTATTATTGTATAAATAATATGACTTACTTGATACATGTATCTTATTTTTCGTTGTACTTGTTACTGTTCCTGATATGTTATCCATGATCATGTTACATGTATACGCTGTTACATTGCCTAGTACATGTTACACTTTCTGTTATAACACACTACTCTGCATACCATGTATTATTCTGTTCCGTATATTCTTCGTGCATACACCATGCTTGTACACTCCTAACATTATAACAAGATTATTCACGTTTAACACTGACACCATCAGGTTACTATTATGGTATCCATAGTCATGTCACCTGTATACCTTGTTACTCTTCTTGATATTCGTTACACTCCATGTTGTAACACACTCATGCGTATGTATACTCTGCATTGCATATATACGTTGTAGTCTTTATTACTGTATATGCACAACACAATCGTATTGTTATGTTACATACTGCACATCTACATGTTCATTTCCATCAAGTCATCACTATACAACGGTATGTATTATATAAAACTAGATATTACTGTAGACATGACCTAATGATAACATGGTAGGTAGTGATGGTATTAAACTATGGCATTTATAACATGCTAGGTAGTGATGGTATTAAAAGATGACCTGATATGTTTCTACTGATTAGTAAATTCCTATTATGGTGTCACTGATATACATAAACATGTATTATATATTATTATCGTACCTGTATTATAACGTCCCAGATTTTGATAATCTCAATTAACCTAAACATCCATTTTGGTCTCTAATATTTTTGAAAATTTTGGCAGCACCTCCTTTGTAAACATTGATCAGTCCTAATATACATTTCAAGTCACAATAATTTCAGCCAACATCAGCCTACTTATTCTTAATTCAAACATATATAAACCAAACTCAATAATCACCCATGCAATCATAATAATATTTTGGCTCACAACGGCTTACTAATTCTCCAAATAACAATTTCGGCTTGATATTGCCACTTATATGGAAAACATACGCTTGAGAGTACCCCTCTCAGCATCCACAACATAAGACAGATTTTTACTATAACTTTAACTTATCACCATAATCTCGAGGGATTCTTAGTAAACATCTATCTCAAACTGTAATCATATACACACCATCCAACTTCTCCAGTTACATCACAATTAAGTACATAGAATAAATATATCACAGTAAATGCCACTTCTATATCCACGCAGCTAAGCCAGACACCTGCCTTCCACGCAACCTGAAAACATATGAACTGGAAGGGGGTGAGCTCAATAGCTCAGTGAGTAGAGTCCAAAGGAAAGGTCAATAAATGGTGAAAATAACCAATGAGGAGTGCACCGGGAGACGAGAGCAATCTAGATGAATAAGAGAAAATCGATAGCATCACAGAAGATAACAATCAAAACAGAATCTCTAAAATTCCTTGGGGACGGTCTGACTCTTTGGTCACTTACTCTCTTTTGGCTTTCTTAGGTTATGATTCCGCATATATTTATAGAGTCTGCGAGAGTTAGTAAAATATTATCTCAACAACTCATACTTTATGGTCGAGTTTAACTTATGTATTTACAGCACATAACCCATGTATTTCACGTACCAAGCACGGGGTGCGCCAATCCCATTCTTACTATAATAGATATAGTTTATCCATTCAGAAAATACAAATGCCACAAACATACTTATATATCACATGGTTGTATCACCCCTTTTTATAAGATTGACACGTCATACATAATGAGATGCATATCATGTATTATACAAATGCATACCCAAATCATAAATAACTTGTGAGATTCTCCGTCTTCTCCCTCCTACCGGCTTCCGCCGGCCCCTTCCTCCACATAATATCAATATATAAATATTAACACCGTCTTCCGCTCGCCCCTTCTTCCATATAATATCAATATATGAATACTAGCACCGTCTTCCCCCTCCTACCGGCTTCCGCCTGGCCCTTCCTCCATGTAATATATATAAACATTATCACCGTCTTCCCCCTACTACCGGCTCCCGTCCGGTCCCTTCCTCCATATACGACTGAAAGCATCAGACATATGAGCACATACATGCGGATAACAATCAATATATCAGTATTTACAGAGCACTAACCAATTGTGATAGTTCGATTTATAGCTTATTACTTTATTTCGAAGGCATGCATGTACAAAAATTTCAAGTTAATACTGTAGTGATCTACTCCATGTATATGGATCGAGTTCTGATTCACAGTACCAATATTCAATCTTCTAGGTCCTGCTACTTGTATTTATATAGCTCCAATGTGACATACACGGTCAAATTCATATAAATTCCCAGGTGCACACACATTTTCCAACACACATATTTCCCACATTTATGTAATTTATTCAACAACACACCAAGCAATTATTTTGTCATGCTCAATACTCAATATCTAGTCATACAATTGGGATTCTCAATTCACACATTCAATATCTTGGTTAATGAAGCAGAATAATTCACCACGCTATGTACTTAGTCTTAACACACTTGTTAACCAAGGGTAGTTCAATTCTGATTACCATTCATACTTAGTCAAGTCTTGTAGTTGAATAAGATTCTCATTTTATACATTTAATATTCGATTGGCATAGTTGACGAATTGTAAATCCATCAATAGTTTAACATACTTGACAACAATAGTTCACCTCAGGTAACCCGAGGTAACCCTCCACATACATATAAGCCATTAATGTATAACGATTTTTGTCATTAGTTCATTACTAGTATTCAAGTCCATGCTCATTCCTGCTGGTTACTCATTCTTCAGTTAAATCCGAGTTCTATTTCACTTACCGATACAAACTTATATATTATCAACTACATGCAGTTTCAGTCTAATATTTGGTTACCATGCAGTAGGCATTATCACCTAGCTCAAATTCGTGATTTCAGGGTAAGTTTTTGATCTTACCAAATGTTTATTTCATCGGACGTAAAGATAATTATGCTCGAGAGCTACGGAAAATCTCTGGTGTATGCAGTAGTCGTTACACGATACTCGGTCAATACTACATGGTTAAACTGCACAACACCACTATTCACTTCTTAGCCTACCAATATGAATTTATGTTTACTCAATCTTCTATATATGGGTATGAGAACTCCACTTTCCCAAATCTAGTACATGGTCGCAGGGTATAAAGGCTTTACGACTTCTGAATTCATTTTAAACCTGTTTCATATGTAGATAACTTCTATTTATTTTTAAATTATTGAGGTTTGGAATGCCAAGGTCATGTATGCTCACACGCAACAGGTGTCAAGGTTTAAGTGCAGTATCAGGGATTAAATCCGCTGTATTATGTCTCACGAAGGCAAGGACCTGAATTCTAGTTAGACATACAAACGTAACATATATATATATATATGCTTGTGAAACTAAACAAAAGAAACATTGCCTATAGATACCACCAAAATAGGCAGACTGATACACTTGTGCCCTAACTCCTAATATGTTCACGTTCCAATTTTACTGCTGAGGTGACATATCACTTTCAATCCATAAGACTTTAACTATAAATAACATCATAGTATTCCTTTGGCTATCGTACTTCTATTCACATTTTCCTCACTCTCCATTATAGCATAATAATAGATGTATATTACCTACCAGTTATGATAGTTGTATAGGAATAAACGGGAACCAAATCGGGCCTGGAATTATCTCCAAATTTAATCCAAACCCCTAAAACTCTATGTTCTCCATCGCCTTTGCTGGCGGTCATGACAAACACCAATAGTGATCAACTTCTGTCCTTGCACTAGTAACATAAACACATGTTTGAATTCTGTTTGCAAGCAACCATTCCAGATTCATCAAATCCCAGTCATAAATAAACCAGAAGTACTTGACGTGTCGGTTATACTATACTTATTACCAAAAATAGAAGAAGAGATAAGAACATTTCCATCTGATTGCACTTCCCCGATGGAGTTTAACAGAGTAGCAGAAGGATCATAAAGATTTAGCTGTCAACTCGTTTACTAAAGCATATATGCATAATAACCACACGGTTCTTGAAGTTATCAAGTGAAACATTCATCTATAGGCTTGCACATAATTAAATTTCTCATGAACTATAAACTGCATAACCTCGGCTTAATCATGTTTTTCTCTTTAGATGATAATTTCTCAATGGCTATAAAAATGCGTAAGCCAGAAGAATTGTCATTTAATAATAATACAACATTCCTCACTGGCATACTATTGGTACTTTAATGTTCAACTAGGACCAATTTCTCCCAACTTCAGTCTCACAGATTCTCAACTTAACATACTTCTCCATTTTAAATAAACAATTTCTATAATACTATTCCCTTATCTCTATACATCTTGTAGAATTTGAAAGCCTTACATCTCTCAAAGAATCAATTGGCGGAGAGTACTAGATTATTCACATGACTTTCCAAATATGCAATAACTATTAACATCAGTCATAGATCAAAAGGATTTGCCTCTAACAAACGGTTAGTTTAAGTGTACAAAGGAGCAAGTATTTATGCGGCCAAGCGATACATGTGGATACCAAGTGCTTCTTGATGCTCTTGATGGAAAACACCCTAAAGAGGATTATCTCCTAGTACGTATCAATACTTAAGTTCTCCCTTTTACATGCTAATTAATCATTTCCCATTTCTTCATCAACAATTTTTGTCGATCAATTCAATTCTCTAGCATTTATATATGATCTTATATATATATATATATATATATATATATATATATATAATATATATATATATATATATATATAATGACTGTCATCAAAGAACTCCGTTAAATGTAACCTTATAGTGATCTCTAACACACCAAGAATACAAGCACTTGATTTATCGTATCTATACGATTGCAATTTTAACTAACAACCCTAGAATTTAACCATGATTGCATTCTATCAAAGGATAAAACATCAATTTAGTTAAGGACTTCTAATGACAATTCCTTAATTTTCTTAAGCTCAATTGGAGAGACACTTATGACTAGGGGAAGGAAAAATTGTGTTGCCAAGAATCAAAAATCTCTCTTGGAGGTCATGACAATGGAAGAGAAGGTTTCAAATCCAAACAATCAATCCATTTCCAATACTCAGGTCGAAAGAACTCTCCCCCACACACAATTAACAGAAATTTCATAAATAAACAAGAATAATTATCAAGGATTGAAGTTTGAAATGGATGAAAAATCTGAAATAAAGGCAACTCCCTCACCTAGGGCTTCTCCTCTCTTTAGATCATCAAACCGCGCTTTGCCTCGCTGCGTTGCCGCTCGCCGTCGCCGTCGCTCCACGCCGCGCTGGCAGCAGCAGCAGCAGCAGCTGGCCGCAGCAGCTGCCGCTGGCAGCTGCTGCCCAGGCTGCAGCCGCCGCTGGCTGCAGCCGGGGCTGCAACAGCGCTCGCCCGCCGGCCGCCTCCCCTTACCAGAATTCGGCCAGATCCAAGAAAGGGAGAGAGGATTGAGAAAGAATGAATTTTGTAAAGTGAAATTCTGGTCTCAATTTGGGATTTGGGTTTGGGAATTTTTGGAGAATGAGAGAGGGGAAGAAGGCTCTCTGCTATAGAAAGATAGAGAGAGAAAGAGTTAAGGAAATAGGATTTCATTTATGCACAAAACCCCCTTATTACATAGATATTACCCTTAATTCCCAATCTCTCTCTCATCTCATCATGCCACATACACACACTTCTTCCAAGGTGAATCTTAACCCTACATCAACCCCTCTCATGCATACCTACCCCTTCCTTTAAATATTCAATAACACAATGACATGGTATTACTTTGTATTTGATTGAATTTCCTTATATTTACACAATATACTCACATACTAATCTATTATATATATGAAAACATTTCTTAAAAAGAATTAAAATTGAAAGTAAAATTTTATATACACACACATATATTCATACGAGAATGATTGCACAATATACATAACATGTACATATACAAATATGCAAATTTATCCCACTACCAGAATACCCTCAAAGTTTCTAAAATTTCACTGTTACACTAGATTAATTTAATGATCACCTCAGATAATCCCGTATGATCTTATAAATCACGGATTAAATATTTAGATCAAGATTTTAAGAATCGGGGCGTTACATGTATTACTATAGAATATATTACTACTTCCTTCATTTTTTCACTCACTAGGTCGCTTTCTGATGACCCTGGGTTTGCGTGCTCAGGTTGGAGATCCCAAATATCGTATTGACAGATATTGTACTGGATACACATAGGGGACTCGTCACTTATACGATTCATAAGTATCTTGATTCTTTTATCTTATTTCCTTCTTTGTCCATTTTTCTTTATCTATCATGCTCACTGTAATATCCTCTATCTAATAATACTATATTTTAATTGTCCAAGTATTTATTTGGTTCCTCTGAATTTTTTTCTTTCATTATTATTTATAATTGTGTTTGTATAATATGATGACCTAGCCCATGCTAATCAAGCCCATCTCTCATTTTCATCTTATTCTTTTTCCATATCTTATGCCTATATCCATTACTCTAGTTCAAAACCACCAACCCAATCCCCATGATCTGAAACCCGTTAACCCATAATCTCAAATCCTAACAACCAAATCCAAATCAAATCCTAACTAATCAGATCCTAACTAAACCCAAACATCTTTTTCACAATCAAATCAAAACCTAATCCTAAATGTAACTTATCTTTTTCCTTCTCAGATCCAGCCGCCACCACCAACAGCGCAAGCCTCCTCTCGGGCTTGGCCGAGCTCTCTTTCCTCGACAGCAGACCACAACAGCCGGAGGCCCCCTGATCCGACGAGCCATCGAGCCCCGCGTTGTTTTCTGACACCCGGACTCATTCCCTCCTCTCCGCCGGCGAGCGCGAGTACTTCGGAGCCTTCCCGGAGTACACAGATCACCTCCGACGGCCTCGATCTCCTCCGTCTTTGCCAGCGAGTGATTCCATGCCCATTGCCGTGAGTTGTCTCCCCCCTCTCATCACAACTTTAAAAATGCATGAAAATGTTATTATGTATGTGTATTTAATTAAGTGCATGCTTATATTCATTATGTGAGTGTTCACTTTATTCTTTTTATTTATTTGAACAGTTATCGTCATCATTCATGTGACTGTTGTTCTATTTAAAAATATTATTATTGTTATTATTTTGCCATGGGTGTCAGCTATTTAAACTGTCTTAATTAAATTGCTAGTATTTAAGAATTGTAAAGCTTCACCATAATGGAGACTTGATCTTTCTTTGTTGGTAATAAATTAGATGAGAGTTCAAAGGATATTTTGAGTATTTATTTTAATGTGATATAACCTTATTAAAGACTGGGTATTGGACTTGAATCTATCAGTGAGTGTTCGCCTTTGTGTTTTCTTTATCTATTGATGTCTGTCTTGTTTACATGTTAACTATATCGTTTTATTTGACCGTCTAACATATTGGACTAGTATGATATCATGTACCGTTTCATATGACGTCAGTGACTGTACACTTTGCATATCTAGTTGATAGGAGCATATATGAGTATTAGTTCATGTGTTGGTAATCCCCATTGTTGGCTTAGGCCTAGTATTGATATACCGTAGACCGGACATGACCTTGTGACTGACCTAGCTGTGACAAATCCCAGAACATATATACATATTGATTTGAGGTTGATGGATTCTTGATAGAGGTAGGTGAAGTGATTTTCAGTCATATTGTTTGATGACACATTTTAATGATAACCATTTTAATAATACCATTTTTGGGTATTTTTAGGAATTTGTTTAAAGCCTTGATCATACACACAGGCAGGTATATTAATCGACTTGCCCTTCTTTTAGTCGACTAATATTTCTTCTAGTCGACTTATACTTGTTATAATCGACGTATCTTTTTGCTAGTCGACTAACCCAGTCAAACCTTCTATACTAGTCGACTTGCTTCCGACCTTAGTCGACTATCTTTATTTCCGACTGTTTCTAGATTTCTTATGGATTGAGGACTTCACCCTTTAGTTATGATCTTGACTATAGTTGGATGGATCTGGTTTTGAGGAATAGGTATTGATTGAATTGACCTGACCTAATAGATATTATATATATATATATATATATATATATATTATATATATATATATATATATATATATATATATATATTATATATATATATATCTGATATGTTACTTGACTTTGGGATCCTGTGATTGACCTTGATAGAGTGAGAGTGTGTGATAATCTTGATCGAATTGAAATATAAGGATTTGATTATGTGTATCAGGACATGTAGTGTTTTAGATATTGGAATTTGGATATATCAGTGACTCAGAATATATATATCGATGACTTGAGGATCAGAGTAGATTGATAGGGATAGACTGATTATTGATATATTGAGAAGTTGGTTATTGTACCAGATTAGTGATATGGATTGATACTTGATGATTCACGATGATTATATAGAGACTGTTGGTTGATAGATTAGTTACTATTGTATTTTAGTGCAGATGGATATGAGATATTGACCGGTTCTAGATGAGACTGTCTATTGAATAGTATCTGGATTCGTTATTGTATAGATTCATGTTATTGAAAGCTACTGGAAAAAGATTGTTTGACCGTACATCCTGTACAGTCCTATTGTTCATCGTATACACGGTTACTGTTACCGTTCACTGTTACTGATATTGTTCACCGTGTATACGATTATTGATTGATTGTTACTGTACTGTTATCGTCACTGTCACCACCGCATCGTCCGAGTGTTATAGGTAACATAAGTATTGATTATTTTTACCGAATTCAATAATAAAGTAATTTAACAACTTACACCAGGATTGGGGAAATTGATGGAGGAGACAGCGTCTGTATTTTGGGTGGACCTAATATACAGGTTGCGCAGCCGACTTACGGTTCCACTGTAGGGTTCCGGGAGATGACTGACATCTCATCTGTTATTGTTCCACGGTGTTACTGTGGATTATTATTCCACAGTGATACTGTGAGTACTGTTATTGTTACTGACTACCTGGCGGTAGGGCCTGGTTCAGCGCCAGGCATCTGGGCCGTGGTCCCAGGTATGTACGGGACCCACCTAAAGCATGGACAATGTCTCCAACCAATCAGTTTCAATAACTTAGGACCCTGATTGACACGTGTAGTAGGCGTAGTATGGGATGCGTCAATTACAGGTGGCAATTGGTGTTCGCTGACATAATAAATGATAATGAACTGTTATAATGCATTGTGACTGACCGTGATCACCAGCTGTATGCATATATAACTAGGTTAGCCATATGGTTGTACGCATGACCAGATTATATATCAGACTAGTGACATATGCTAGGTTACACATCATGACATCAGTTGTTTGTTTACAGTTGTTTGGTCAGGATTTCCATACCCAAAATGTGTAAAATAGCATCAATTACAATTGTTAACTTGATGATAAAATCCCAATAAACCTACGTAATGGACATGCATATAATACTGTTTTACTCACTGAGCTGTCGAGCTCACTCTGTTCTCATTATCACCTTTAGGTTTGGACAAAGGCAAGACCCGCTTATGGCAATGTAACGCCCCGATCCTAAAGATACGGAGTCGTTATGGCGACGCATATACGCGAGGAAAATACCCCACGTATATACGCTAAGCCTAGATTAACCTGAACAAGTTATAAATCTGAACTATAATGATCAAAGAACACTGCAATAATACATATAAGACTACACATGATAGCAATGAATAACAGGAAGAAAATGACAGCTGAATAGAAGTCAAAGTGATATACAGGATTTCAATATAATAACACGAATAAATACAAGTATACCAGAATCAAAGGGAGAGGACCCAAGCTCCTCGTAAAGCGTACCGCCTCATCAAACACCTGCACATTAGAAAAATCGTCCAATAGCTGGACGTGCAAATCCAGGGTCGTCAGAACGCGACCATAATGAGTGTGTGTGTAAGGGAAACAGCTCGTGCAGAAGAAACAATGTGCATAAATAGAAGTAAGAACAACTGCAGACTAAATAACAAAATAAATAACGGATCAGTAACACATATGATACAACAGGAATGCAGGTAGAAAATAACTGGCACAACTGTAAATATACAATCAATGTCAAGCGTGTAATCTATCACATGTCACTAAACTGGTATCCAAGTCTGGTCATAAGTCTGGTTCTGGTTACAATCATGTGGTCCTGTTACAATCATGTATACAGTCATGTGTCATAAGGCAGGGTAATCATTCAGGGTATAACACAATGTGTTCATTCAATTCATTCAATAACAATCAGTAGTGTTCTACGTTATCTTTGTCACTTTCCCACCGGCGTCCCACAACATCCGACAGTTCACCATGGAGCCCGCACATCCAGTAGAACTCATCCGAACTCCGATATGCGGTATTATTGTTCGAATAGGGAAAGAGAACCAAATAACATGCATCCTAGGGGTTATCATCATACAAGTGCGTGTGGATGCTAATAGACACTGAGAATGCAATATCACGCTAACACCAGGCGTCACGTACAATAGATAGCCCTACAGATTCAAGAGGTAGCCCCCACAGATTCAAGAGGTGGCCCCCACCATGTGTATGGTGTGACACTTTGCTCCGTGTGCACTTTGCTCTGAGGGAACAGGATTCTAGAGGTGGCCCCCGTGGATTCAAGAGGTGGCCCCCACCATGTGTATGGTGTGCACTTTTCTCCACGTGGCACTTAGTTCCTTTCAAGATCCGCCGGACGCTAGCACGATTGTGGGATACATCCTCGTCAATCCCGACACCAGGCGGCAAACCGCCGGACGCCGGTTTGACTGTGCTATTAACAGGTCAACAGTGCATGGGACATGGGTACAGGGGGGTACAGGAGTATTAGATGTCAAGTAACAGTGATACAGTCATATGTCAAGGTCCAGTAAAAGGTGTCTAGTGCACAGTCAGTGAGGTAATGCACTTAGTGACAATCAATATCTTATGCCATTCTAATTACTGGGATGCTACTGGACGGTAACAATATCAGTACAGTAATGATCAATCAGTAATCGTATACACGGTGAACAATATCAGTAACAGTAACAGTAACAGAACCGTGTATACGATGAACAATAGAACTGTACCGTGGTTACGGTCAAACAATCATTTCCCAGTAACTTCAATAACATGGATAAAATAACAGTAACAGTCTAGTTACTGCTCAATAACAGTCTTAACTAAAGCTTCATAATCTCATCCATTCATACTAAAGAGATATCGGTAACTAATCCATCAACTTATAGTCCCCAATACAATCCTCATGAATCACTAAGTATCAGTCCGTAACAGTGCAATCCAAACGGTGACTATCATATCAATGAATCTGTAATTAGTCTTCTCCTCAATACCAATATGTCCTAATCCTATAACCTCAACAACTGAGATCAATAATAACTATTATCAAACTCCAAAATGTAGATCACTATCATAATAAGTCATCTCTGATACTGAAATAGTCAATAACTAATCATGAAGTATATAGTATGTCCTCGAGATCATCAAGTCAACATATACTGAATCATATCGAAGTAAGGGAATCATCCTTAAATAACTTATGGTCTAGAATATCTACTCTTGATACTCACATCCACAAATATCATCTATCAGACCCCAATGCCAACATGTCCATCTCATCTCAATATCAGTCAGCTCCAGTGAAAGGAATATAGATTCTGGGTACTTCTAACTCAAGATCAATCTAGACACAACTCAACTAATCCAGTTATATCTGATATGTCCTCAATTACTCACTAATAAAGTCTTGTCTAATTACTGATCATTATTCTATGTGAATAATTAGTCCAGATCAATCCCAAGTTATGACAACCAACTCATATTCCAATAGTTACATGATCGTCAAGTATCAACATACATCAAGAATCTGATATAATTAATCATTCCCAATATATCCATAATCAAGCTCATCTCTCTCACTCTAACAATTTTAATCTGATTCCCGAATTCTCAGGTTCACACTTCTATTAAGATCAACATGATATCCCCAATAACCGATATGACAACATATCATCTACATGCATCTAAGTTCTGTTAGATCAAGTCATTACTACCACTATCCCCTCTTGAAATCATATAATACATCAATAGTCATCACATAATCCATGGGTGAAGTCCCAATCCAATAAAGAAACCATACTCAACTGACAGCCCAATATTAGTCGACTAAGGAAATACACAAGTCGACTAGAGGTTGGTGTAGTCGACTATCAAGTGGGTATAGTCGACTACACCAAGGTCAAGTCGACTGACAGGGTAGGTAGTGCGACTGATACAGATACAGAGAGTTACACCACTTCCCAGGTCCACCTATTAGTCGACTAGGCTCCTGGGTTAGTCGACTAACAAGAGGTGTTAGTCGACTAATAACAGGTATTAGTCGGACTATACCTCTGCCAGAACAGATACAGGGGCATACTAAGATCTGATCTCTCGCACTATCAACACATATATGCATCCTCTCTCTCTCTCACAACAATAAACACAAACTCTACACTAATTTATATGCACAATAGAATCATGATTAAATCAA